>JAJOZX010003028.1:315000-566856 GCA_023014485.1 Bathynomus jamesi
TTTCTTTATTAGTCCTTTTTTATTATTTATTTTTAAATTTGTTTAATTAGTTGCATCGTTTATTACCTTCATGACTATTATACTTTTTTATGGGATTTGTCTCCTGCCAATAAAGTTTAGCAGCGTCATCATCATCATTACCATCACTATCATCATCATCATATATAATGCTGAAGGAGGAAATATGGTGACACAAAAAAGAAAATTGTGAAAATAATAGGTTGATTTTAAATTAAATAAAAAAGTAAAGAATAAACATTTCCGCTCTAATTTTTCTCTATCTAAAATCAGCAAAGAATAATGATTCAAAATCAAAGATGAAATCCATTGAAAAATACTTAAAGGAGAAACGTCTTCAAGGCGTTAAAGATCCACTGATGTGGTGGAAAGAACGTGAATCTCAGTATAAGTACATTTGGCGAGAAAGTTTTTGGGAGCTCCACCTTCATGAAAGTATTACTGAGTGAGCAAATGTTTAGGGGACTAAAAATTTATCGTTCAACAAGCGATAAAGCCGAAAAATGCCTGTCAAGATATATGGAAGAATGTTTGGTTGATTTACTTTCAGAATTTAATTTTAAAGGGCTTGAACAGAGTGATATTTATTTGTTAAATTTTATATAACTTGAAAAAAGTTATTTTTTTTATTTTCCAAGGAATCATATTAAATAAACATTTGTTGGTTTCCAAAAATTGTAAATTACTATTAAATTAACATAGGAAATTAATTCTGTTCATTTCATCTCGTTTTTAGAGTATTTAACCGGGGACCCCGATTTAACCCTTTAATACCTAACTACTTACACTGTACAAATGATCACCACGGAATAACTATGTACGCCGTACGATCTTAATTTTTACGCCCGCCCACATTTGAATGGGTGTAAAAGAAACGCCGTCTGTGGAACGTACACTCCGCCCGCACATGGAGTACCGAAAGAGTTAAGTTTTCTATTAATTTACATCGTAATTTAACATTTTAAGCAAAATAGGTTGTGAAACTTTTCATTTTTGGCCCCAAACTGCCGTCTGTGCGATATACATTTTCCTGCAAGCCCCCGTCTCGAAAGGAGTGAAATAAAATTACAAGTTAGGACGGCTCAAAATTATTTCTGAGTCGTCATGTAAAACTCTCCCCTAGTGTAAACAATTTTTAGACTACCAAAACATTCTCTGTTATTCACGAGTGACTTGTGATCTAGTTCAAAATGATGTATTATGCTCCTCAATCGATAACCTAACTTTGAAAATTATTAAAATGTTTTTTCGCTAGTTCATACAATTTAAGTAAATTTATATTTTGGGGGGGTTTGTTTTATACTCCCAATTGTGAATAAAGGTGAACTTATGTCGGCCGTACAATGACCCCGTGAAAAGTGAAATTTATACTTTATGAAGTGTAAGGTAACCCTACCATTATTAGCTGAATAATGTCATAGAAAAGAAAAAAAAATCGGTAACGTCATTCCGCCAAATTATGAATAAACCTGTGTTCCAATTTGTGATTTGGTGTTATCTGGTTTAATCTTGAAGTGCTAGTAACTATTAATAGAAACATTAGGCCCGAGAACGTGGTGGTATTACTAACTGCTTAACACCGCGGAAACTGTTCTCAAGGGTCCACTGTCGCCAGGGCCGGATTAAAGCTGTGAGTGGCCTAAGGTTAATAAGAGTTAAAGGCCTATATATGTACCATATATTATATATAATTCATAAAATCTTCAAACAAACAGAAATGCATATTTATCCAAATTTAACAGCTAACGAAAATGAAAGCTACGGTATGTACATTAAAAAACAAAACAGCAAAAACAGCATACAGAGTTGCCATCCCCCTTTTCCGATATGCTGAATTATCATTACACTAGGCCCAAATTCCCAACGTCAGTAAAACAGTTTCGGAAACGAATTAACCCTTTGAAGCCAATCGTATAAAAATGGATAAAACTCATACATACATATCGACAATAATACACCATCATATATAATGACAAAAAAAAACCTCTCTTAACTGAAATTAAAAAATCTCTTATTTTCTACCTCTGAAGATATACAGTAATTATGCAGTTATATATGATATTATTTAACCAACCTTGTGACAAAGATTTAGGTCTTATGATATAAAAATTAGGGCCTAAACTCGAGGACCTAATGCTACAGCCTTATTAATCTAGTGGTTAATCCGGCTCTGACTGTCACACTAATTGTGTCAACCTCAGACGGAGTAGAGCACTTGTGGACAAGAGGTTCCCCATGTAGACTGTATAGGTCCAACTCAGGAATAAAAGAGTACCTAAAACCGGTAGGCCATTCGCTACCCAACCTAGTTGGTCAGTGGCTCTCGCACTAAAACTCTAAACTCGTCTTTACAGGATGATGTAGAAAGGTCGAACCAACACATTAAACTCTTATGGGTTTATTATTATTTAATAATGCCTGTTCACAGCAAAGGCGGATTCAGAGGGGGTCCAGGGGGCTTAATTGAAGCAACGTGGACATAAGCATTCAAACGTTTTACCTAATTCGTCTCCAAACTAAGCCCCGTTGCCTCACTTAAGCCCCCTGGTCCAATTAAGCCCCCTGGTCCCTCCTTTGGATCCGCCTATGGTTCACAGGCAACAGTTATTGTTTTAGTATGGAATGAAATGTGTGCATTGTAATCTCTGAATATTTTACTTAATTCATTCAGTTGCTACTTATTTGAGAAAAGCAGTTGGTCATATTAAAAATAAATTATGCATTTGAAATTAAGAAATTGTTGGCTATTCTCTGACAATATTACGGTACTTTAAATAATAAAAATAATCTTAATAATGATGTCATCATTATAATTGCTTATATGGTCAGTATTAAATTCAAGAATAAAAGCTTGCAGCGATGTAACTAGGTTTCTTTTTTATATATCAATAACGTAATAAATATATACAGGGTAAGTCAAAATTTCCACCTCATAGGATAATATATATTTAAGTAAATTTATGAATTTTATATTGATATTTGATTTTGTTATTTATATTGAATTTATTTCTCAACCCTTCCTAGGAATGGCGGAACCAGCGAACGAAGCATTGTACTCCTCAGGAAAAGGTGGAATTAGAATTTTTGCACAGTTTGCTTTTATAACGATCAATTGTGAACTGTGCGTAATGTTTGCAAGGAAATACAGAATAAATATATATATAGTATATACTTAATTATATGATATTATCCTATAAGGCAGGACTTCTGACTCACCCTGTAAATAAATTTTTTTTTATCTTTATTCTGATCTGGAAGCTCCTTTATTTTCAGTTCCTCATCAAGATCCTGCGCCGGGAGATCCTGTATTTTAAGATCCGTTTCATCCCTAAATATCCAGCAATCGATTTTCGGACAGTTCAAACAAACAACTACAAAACTAGTAACGTTTTGTTATTTTATCATTTCCAATGAATCTGCAACCGTCGATTTTTTACTGAAAAGTTATATATACTGGTATATATATATATATATATATATATATGAGAGAGAGAGAGAGAGCTAAATTAAAAAATGTTCTTATTTTTGTGTAACAGAACAGAATTTATAGTATTCAAGGCGTTAAGAATGTTTCCTCTTTTCGCTGCTCTCTCTATATGCATAAATGATTAATTAAAAAATTATCGGTTAATTTATAACAGCACAAGTAATATTACGAGCATGTTTAATAAGCGAGTTGTAACCTGCTTTCAATGATCATATAATTTCGAGATGTAATGTATTGCATTTTACCGTCTGAAATAAGCAGGTCATATTTTGCCCTAGCAGTTACAATTTACAATCGATCTCTGAAGACGAGCACAAAGCGAAAGCACAGTACATACGTATCTGTTTAGGGAATATACATTCCCTAAACAGATCTTCAAAAGCACTATTTTATATTTATTTTCTCCGTGGAAACATTTTTGTATTAACATTTTACAGTAATTACAATACACCAGCCAAAATATGCTGTATTTTAAAAATAAATATAAATACGTTTCTAAAGCTCGAAACTAATATATCAAGTTGAAATGGAAGTCGTTTGTACTGAAGCCTTTCCTATTTTCCACCTTTGATTGGTTCCATGATACAGGCACATAGCTAATGGAAGCAGGTACCCTGTGTGTGTGTGTGTGTGTGTGTATATACATATGAAATAGGATCCCTCCTAAGGAGACGTAATTTTACATTTAGGATAAAAACGAAGACGTAGAGCAAGAAAGTCATTATATTTGGCTGCAGCCGACGTTTCGGGCAACTCTACCCATTTTCAAGGCCTAATAAATAAAAAGCTAAAATTAATGCATGACAAAAAAAAAAAAAATATACGAATGTCAAAAACAAACTATTCATAGCACAGAATAAAACCACTTAAAGAATAAAAATTAAAAGCGTAAAACAAGCATAAGCCAAAACAAAATTAAAAATTATATACATGACAAATAACATGATAAAAGTAAAACTTTAAAACTAAAAACATTCAAACAAATTAGTTAAAAACTTCACTAATAAAAAGTTAAATGAAAAAACGCAAAAGTGCACGAAACATACCATGCTCACTTGACATCCACAAACAACTGAGGCGAAAAGGAGACAGGGTCAAGGGGAAAAAACAGAAAAATTTAGTTGGTAGGCATTCTAATTAATATAAAGGGGGTAACAGCTAGAATCAATATTTAAGCTGGAGTTCAGAAATTTAATGCACAAAGATTCATAAATACGGAGAGAGGACGGACATTTTAATGATTTAAGAATTTTAAAGTTATTAACGGAAATATCAACTTTACACTTAACAGAATGATTTCTAATGGCAGACTGTTCCTTTTTAGATAAAACTTTCCCTGTCCTATGGCTAATACCCATATGGGAGCAAAATCTTGCCTGCAAAGAACGAACTGTGCTGCCACGTAGTTCCCCTGGGAACACCCAGGGCAGGTAAACAAATAAACGACAGAACAGTTCATCGCAGGGGGGATTTTGTCCTTACAACGGAAAAAACATTCAAGGGTATTATTATTCACAAAAGCAACCTTAAAATCAGTGTGAAAATAAAATTTCCTCACCACACTCAACAATTGCTTTTTCACAAAAGTGTTAAATTGGTAGAGATCAGGTAAAACAAGATATTTACAATTCTTAGGAACATCATACGTTGGGATAAGGTTGGGGGAATAAACATTATTAAGTAATTTACCAATAATACCTTGTACAAGAACCCGTGGAAAACCATTTTTAAAGAAAAAAATCAGTAAGGAATTCAAACTCATTATGAAGCAGAGCAAAGTTTGAGCAAATATTATAAGCTCTATGCACTAAAGTGCGAATCGAACTTAGTTTGTAATTAAAATCGCAAAAACTATAAAAATTAAAACCTAAACCCGTAAAAGTAGGCTTCCGGTATGTAGAAGTTAAAACAGTTGAGCCTGATTTGGAAACCAAAACATCAAGGAAAGGAATAGAACCTTGAACTTCCTTTTCCTGCGTAAATATAATGTTCTTATGCAGTGTGTTCAAAAAATTTAAAAACTGAACTGATTGATTATCCGTTTGGAATAAAGCAAACGTGTCATCAACATAACGTCTGTACAAATTCGGCTTAAGGTGAGGGGGGCACTCACAGAAGGCCCTTTCCTCAAGATGAGACATGAAAATATTCGCAAAAACGGGACCCAAGGGGCTCCCCATCCCCACTCCATCCAACTGACGGTAAACTACCCCTTGAAAACTAAAAAAGTTATCCTTGACAGCCAAATTCAGAAGCTGCTCAAACTGTGCTCTGCCAAAGCCGTGAAAAAGTGAGTCCGGCTGTGGAAAAGCTTTATTTAAAATAATTGTAATGGTCTCATCCAAGGGGACATTTGTAAAGAGGGAAGATACATCAAAACTTGTCATAAACAAAGAATTCATATTAAACTTCTTAATTTCCGACACAAAAGAAAAACTATCCTTAACACTGTACAAGTTCACAGTAAATGATGATAACAGTGGGACAAGAAATTTGGCAAGTTTGTAATTAGCCAAAGGATAAGACGCTAAAATTGGGCGCAATGGAACACCGACTTTATGAACCTTAGGCAGACCATACATAAGGCCCAAATAAGAGCCTGAAACGTACAATTCATCATAAGTGGAGGAGTTAATAACACAATCATGTTTAAGCTTAAGCAAAACGGTTAACCTTGTCTTCCAATCGCTGAATAATTTTAGAAACCTGTTCATCTACCTTAACAAATTTTAATGAATCGGAAAGAATATCAAGCATTTTTTTAATATAATCAGTTTTATTCATAACCACAACACCGCTACCCTTATCTGGTTTAGTAATAACAAGAGATTCATTTACACCCAAGCTTTTTAAAATTTCACGGTCCTCCCTATGCAGAAAAATTGTAGAAAACTTAAAAGCTTTAATTTTAAAAAACAATTCATGGGACAATTGGGAAATATGTTGTCTAACCTTACCAAAATCATTAGCATCAACGGTTGGAAAAACCTTCAGATCATGGGCTATCCTTTCAAAATAAAAATAAAAGTCAGCAGGTTTAAAACGCAAGTTGGGAAACTTGAACTTAAGGCCAAGAGACAAGAGAAAACCTTCACGCTTTGACAGGGTATAGTCAGATAAATTCCTAATGACCTGACCAGGATCTAGAAAATAAGGGAGAGATAGGTTTAACCTAAAAAGCTTGCGGTCATGAATCCGGGAAATAGAACGTACATATGAAAGGGAGGAAACATGAATATTAGACACTATGCACGCATAATCACAAAAAGAGACCAAGGCCTTCAACTGGCTTTTAAGAGCACAAATCTTGTTCGAAATATCATGCTTAAGCTTAAATTTGTAATTAATTTCATTGTTAAGATAATATACCAATGATGACCTATAAAACTCTGAAGAATAGAGTGAATTACGATACAGTTTGTAATAAATAAAATTAGGAAAGACGCCACTATTCCGGCAGATTTCTAAAAATTCAAGGTCCAATTCAATCTTCTTGAATTTTCTGACAGACTTTTCAAGTTTACGGTGGAGTCTCAAACCCTCTAGTCCATAACGCGTAGATACATATGAAATAGGATCCCTCCTAAGGAGACGTAATTTTACATTTAGGATAAAAACGAAGACGTAGAGCAAGAAAGTCATTATATTTGGCTGCAGCCGACGTTTCGGGCAACTCTACCCATTTTCAAGGCCTAATAAATAAAAAGCTAAAATTAATGCATGACAAAAAAAATAAAAATATACGAATGTCAAAAACAAACTAATTCATAGCACAGAATAAAACCACTTAAAGAATAAAAATTAAAAAGCGTAAAACAAGCATAAGCCAAAAACAAAAATTAAAAATTATATACATGACAAATAACACATGATAAAAGTAAAACTTTAAAACTAAAAACATTCAAACAAATTAGTTAAAAACTTCACTAATAAAAAGTTAAATGAAAAAACGCAAAAGTGCACGAAACATACCATGCTCACTTGACATCCACAAACAACTGAGGCGAAAAGGAGACAGGGTCAAGGGAAAAAACAGAAAAATTTAGTTGGTAGGCATTCTAATTAATATAAAGGGGGTTCTATTCCTTTCCTTGATGTTTTGGTTTCCAAATCAGGCTCAACTGTTTTAACTTCTACATACCGGAAGCCTACTTTTACGGGTTTAGGTTTTAATTTTTATAGTTTTTGCGATTTTAATTACAAACTAAGTTCGTTTCGCACTTTAGTGCATAGAGCTTATAATATTTGCTCAAACTTTGCTCTGCTTCATAATGAGTTTGAATTCCTTACTGATTTTTTCTTTAAAAATGGTTTTCCACGGGTTCTTGTACAAGGTATTATTGGTAAATTACTTAATAATGTTTATTCCCCCAACCTTATCCCAACGTATGATGTTCCTAAGAATTGTAAATATCTTGTTTTACCTGATCTCTACCAATTTAACACTTTTGTGAAAAAGCAATTGTTGAGTGTGGTGAGGAAATTTTATTTTCACACTGATTTTAAGGTTGCTTTTGTGAATAATAATACCCTTGAATGTTTTTTCCGTTGTAAGGACAAAATCCCCCCTGCGATGAACTGTTCTGTCGTTTATTTGTTTACCTGCCCTGGGTGTTCCCAGGGGAACTACGTTGGCAGCACAGTTCGTTCTTTGCAGGCAAGATTTTGCTCCCATAGGGGTATTAGCCATAGGACAGGGAAAGTTTTATCTAAAAAGGAACAGTCTGCCATTAGAAATCATTCTGTTAAGTGTAAAGTTGATATTTCCGTTAATAACTTTAAAATTCTTAAATCATTAAAATGTTCGTCCTCTCTCCGTATTTATGAATCTTTGTGCATTAAATTTCTGAACTCCAGCTTAAATATTGATTCTAGCTGTTACCCCCTTTATATTAATTAGAATGCCTACCAACTAAGTTTTTCTGTTTTTTCCCCTTGACCCTGTCTCCTTTTCGCCTCAGTTGTTTGTGGATGTCAAGTGAGCATGGTATGTTTCGTGCACTTTTGCGTTTTTTCATTTAACTTTTTATTAGTGAAGTTTTTAACTAATTTGTTTGAATGTTTTTAGTTTTAAAGTTTTACTTTTATCATGTGTTATTTGTCATGTATATAATTTTTAATTTTTGTTTTTGGCTTATGCTTGTTTTACGCTTTTTAATTTTTATTCTTTAAGTGGTTTTATTCTGTGCTATGAATTAGTTTGTTTTTGACATTCGTATATTTTTTTTTTTTTTTGTCATGCATTAATTTTAGCTTTTTATTTATTAGGCCTTGAAAATGGGTAGAGTTGCCCGAAACGTCGGCTGCAGCCAAATATAATGACTTTCTTGCTCTACGTCTTCGTTTTTATCCTAAATATATATATATATATATATATACAGGGTCTGTCAAAAAAAACTAAGCCAAATTCAAACCTTTATTAAAACAAAACCATTTATCTAATTAAGTTTAATTTTTTACACAATAAAGTATAGGTAATCACCTATTATCCTTTAAATTTTTATGACGATATCTTCAGAATTGTTAATTTTATTAATAATTAACTAAAATGTGAGATTCTCCTACTTAACATGAAAAAAAAATTTTTGACGATATACTGTAGATAATTTTTAGTTTAATAAAATTAAAAACTATTTAATATGATTCCCTTGCATTTCTATCACTTTTTTTAATCTTGGTCTGAATTCGTCTATTGCTCGATTTATTTGCTTTTGGGGGAGCTCTGCCCATTTTGCGATAATCAACTCACGCAAATGATTGACATCCCTTATTCTGTTCCTATACACTCTCTCTGCCAAGTTTTCCCATATTCTGTAGTCTACAGGGTTTAGGTCAGGGCTGTTAGGTGGCCAATTATTCGGTTCCAGAAATTCAGGCACATTCTTTTTCAAATATTCGATGGTTGTTTTGGCAGTATGTGATGTTGCACCATCTTGTTGAAAAATAAAGTAACCTTGATTAGCCAAGTTTCTCATTTCTGGAAGCATTTTCTCAAGCAGGGTATTTGAATAATATTGAGCATTAATTTTCACTCCTGGCTCAATAAAAAATATTGAAGTTTTTCCCAACTTGGACACTCCAACAGAAACCATGACGCTAGAAGAAAAGTGACTCCTTGTTGCGTAGTCTTTCATCTTGGATTTCATTTTTCTTCGCAACATCAGAATAAACCCAGTCATTCTATGAGTTTCTTGGTGGCTCTACCGTAAAACGTTTTTCATCCGTAAAAAATGTCTTGGAAAGTTTATCTTCAGTTATTATACGTAAAATACGTTTGGATTTCTCAACTCTTTTCTGACAGTTTACTTCTGACAATCTTTGTCCATGCACTCTTTTAAATGGTTTAAATTGCAGATCAGATTTAATAATCCTTCTTACGCTTGATTCTGATATTTCTAGTTCTTTTGATATTTGAGCAGGTGTCATGTGGCTACCAGGTCGATCCTCTTGACTAAGGATACGTTTCTCCACTTTCTGAATATTTTCATCTACTCTAACTGATTTTGGTCGCCCACTACCAACCTTCCTTTCAATGCTTCCTGTTTCATCGATAGTTCTCAATAAGTAATCTAAACCCGATCTAGTCCATCCTTTATAATCGAATTCAGAAAGTAATTTCCTTGCACTATAACCTTTTTCAACTCTATAATGCTTTATAATTATTTTATCTTCATGTGAGAATGGCATATTTAGAGGTATTCACGAAAAATTTTAAATCTAAACAAATTCTGAAAAAGAGAAAAAAGAAGATATTACAGTACATAATGAGAAAAACTGAAATTTTCGCAATCTGTAGAAATAACCGCATAACTCCTAAAATATTTAAAATAAAGTTATAAAATTATCACAGATTATTTACGAGCCTTTTATTTATTTAGTGTAAAAAAATATTTGAAATCTCTATCAAATTGTGCATTTTATAGAGATTTCAAATTGGCTTAGTTTTTTTTGACAGATCATGTGTATATATATATATATATAATGTAAAGCATGACGCTTGTGTAGAAGAGCGTTCCGCACAAGATGAGGAGGGAGAACGAACAA
The DNA here is from genome assembly GCA_023014485.1 of Bathynomus jamesi. NCBI lineage: Eukaryota > Metazoa > Arthropoda > Malacostraca > Isopoda > Cirolanidae > Bathynomus > Bathynomus jamesi. The sequence continues at coordinate 325,550 of JAJOZX010003028.1, forward strand.
ATGAAAAATGAGGTACCTCCCAGGAATCGAACCCGGGATCATCCTTTACATTCTTTACATTAATTATACTGTGTGTTGTTTGCAGTTAAAATGTATATATGTATGGCATGCGAAGGTGCCCCCTCAGGGCATTGGTTTCTGCTCGTATGTAAGAGAATTACGACTTCTGATTGATCGAGGTCCATGGTGTAGTGGATAGCATATCTGACCGGCAATCGGATGATCCCGGGTTCGATTCCCGGGTAGTACCTCATCTTTCATTTGTTCGTTCTCCCTCCTCATCTTGTGCGGAACGCTCTTCTACACAAGCGTCGTTCTTTACATTAATTATACTGTGTGTTGTTTGCAGTTAAAATATATATATATATATATATATATATATATATATATACATACAGTAATCTCTCGTCCAACGCGGGGGGGGTTAGGTTCCTCGAGAACTGCGCGTTAGGTAAATCCGCGTTGGACAAACTTAATACCTTATGGGATAAATGGGGATACGTGAACGCGACCGTGTAAAGTCTCCCATTAATACTTAGATACATAGATTTTTTATTCACACATAAATGAATTTCCCTACCTATAATGTATATGAAATAAGAACATAATAAAATCATAAACATAATGATATTTACATATGATAAATAAAAATATATTAAACGAAAATAGCACGCATCTTTTCTTCACTCTTTCGGATGGTGCGCATGGTAGACTCATTCACGTGATACTCGCGGCCAAGTGATGTTATGCTCATACCACCACGCAACTTATCTAGAATCTTTATATTTTCGGCTAATGTCATAACCTTACAACTTTTCTTCTCTTCACTATCACTTGCAGATGATTTACGTTTAGGTGCCATACTGCTGTCTAAGGGTAATAGCAAAACAACGGCAAAATACGACAAAAACAATCCAACACAACCTCACTAAACTTAACGCGGGAGCGGGACTGAGACAAAGGGTGATGCGAGGGATGACGCGAGAGGGAGGGAGATGCGGGAGTGTTAGAGAGTGTAGGAGAAAACACTAGAGCGCGCATTAGCACGCATACAGTGCTGCTGTATTAGAGCGTGTTTGGCGGACCGTGTATAATAAATTTTTTCTCTTTCGGCAAATAATTGTTCGCATTTATTTTTCCGTGTATGAGCAAATTCGCGCTGGACAAACACGCGTTGGACGAGAGTTTACTCATATATTATTATATGGGATGATGATGATGATGCTTCTGTCTGTTCTGTGTTCGTTTATACACGCCTAAACGGCTTCGGTAATCTACACCAAATTTAGTATAAACATTAAGGAAGAACTAGGAAAGGTTTTAGTAACACCCGCGCCCACCTAGATTGTGTTTCCGGGGGCTTTTTCTGCGCAAGGTGTACCGGGCATCCTAGTAGTATATATATATATATATATATATATATACATAATAAAATTTGTTTCAAAATAAATGTTTTTAGAGTTCAAAACCTCGCCCTTAAAACTAACCTAACCTAAGCCAGTAAGCCATGTCCACTTCAAGGGCGAGGTTTTAAACGCTTAAAAAAATCCATTGTCCTGAATGTAAAGCTGGGGTTGTTTAACCTCCTTCGAAACATCTAACGTCATATGACAGAGGGGACCAACAGCTTTACGTGGGATTTGAACCACGGTTCGTTACATAGTCTGGTCGCAGAGGACGGTCTCCCATCCAACTCCTATCCGACCCATTGTCGCTTAACTTCGCTGATCAACGGAAAACGGTTTTACAACAATGGCTACGACGTAGCCCCATTGTTGTGATTCTGATATATATATATATATATATATGTGTATATATATATATATATACTTTTCAACCTTTCAAATGTTCCGTGCGTTGATTCCTCATTTCACGAAGGTCAAGCTTGTCGCCCCTCCTCTCGAGTTGGCCTGGTGAAGTAGTGAGTTGGTTTATTGTACTCTCCACCTCACATAGCCAGGTACGCCAGGCTCATCGGGGATTGCTCTGAACCAGGCGTCTAATGTTCTTTTGAAGATGTCCACCGCAACACCACTCGTGTTCTTTAGGTCTTTGGACAGCTGATTAAACAGTCTTAGTCCTCTCACAACAAAACTATTTTCTTTCAGGGTTAAGGATGTTCCCTGTCTAGCCTTTAATTTGGGAACACGACACAGTCTTCCTTTTCTACTTTCCACTGTTGTTTGGAGAGTTACAGGGTTCAGAGTAAGATTAGGGACTAGTTTCTCCATTATTTTTCAAGTGTAAATAATGGTGTATCTCTCTTTTCTCCTTTCCAGTGAATACACGTTTAATTCGCGTAACCTTTCCCAGTAATTTAGTTCTTTGCACCCACTGATCTTGGCTGTGAAGCTTCTCTGAGTCCCTTCCAGCTATCTAATGTCTTCTTTTTATATGGGGATGTTAGGACCGAGCAGTATTCCAATTTGGGTATGATCAGTGTTTTCAGTAGAGGAATCATTATATTCCTATCCCTTCGTTTAAAGGTTCTCAGTATCTGCTCAGTTATTCTCTTTGCTCTATTTTCTGCTATCTTATTTTGTGTTTCAAATTTCGCATCATTAGTCATTACAACTCCTAAATCTTTTGCTTTAGAATTTCTCTGAATTTTCTATCCATTTGGGGTATAGTATTCCATGGATTTTAGGTCCTCCCTTTTTCCATACCGTAACAGTTGAAATTTCTCAGTGTTAAACTTCATATTGTTGTCTTCCGTCCACTTGTAGATTCTGTTCATGAGAGATCCTATATCGTCTGGGTTTCTTATTTTCCTACTGATCTTTGTGTTATCGGCAAAGGATGTTACTGTGCTGTCTCTGGTAACGTCTTCATCTATGTCAATTAGCATGATTTTGAAGAGTAGTGGAGCTAATACTGTTCCTTGTGGTACTGAGCTGAGGACCTCTGATTCTGCTGAAGATATTCCTTGTACTGTAACGACTTGCCGCCGCTCACTAAGGAAATTATATATCCACTTCCCTACTTTTCCTATTATTCCCATATATTTCAGGTTATGTATTATGATTCCATGGTCACACTTGTCGAACGCTTTGGCAAAGTCTGTATATATTACATCATAGTTTTCATTACTTTCCAGGGCATCAATAATGTTGTAGTAGTGTTCCATTAGTTGTGATAGGCATGATCTGCCTGACCGAAATACATGTTGGTTATCATTTAATTTTTTCTGAGTTCCCAAAAAAGTCATAGATTTTCTGTCTAACTATTCTTTCAAATATTTTAGTGAGATGAGATGTAAGCGACACTGGCCTACAGTTTTTGGCTCGGATCGATCTCCTCCTTTATATATTGGGACAATGTTCGCACTCGTCAGGATGCTCGGTATTTCTCCCGTGTCTAGTGATCGTCTCCATATCCAATAATGAGGCTCAGCGATTGCATTCTTGCAGTTTTTGGTCAGTGTGGCATTCCATTTGTCCGGTCCTGCCGCTGAGTGTACTTTTAGTGTCCCTATAGCTTGTGTAATATCATCTGTCGTAAAGTCGAAGTCCATTATACTTTCCCCTTGTAGTTCTTCTCCAAAGAAAGCGTTTCTATTGTATATCAGTTTGTCAGTTTTTGGGATACTGAAAAATGATTCATACTGAGCTCTTAATATTTCAGATACTTCTGTTAGATCATCAGATAAAGCATACAGTATATATATATGATACAGAAAGACCGTGCATGGAACAAGGAACGCTTCTGGGAAAATTAAATCCACTATAGTCCGAATAAGTAATGGTAAATGACAAACACTATTCAGAATATAGTAGATTTAATTTTCCCAGAAGAGTTCCTTGTTCCATGCAGCGTCTGTGTGTATCATAAAAAACCTCAGGGGACCATTCTGAGTTCAATCCCATATATATATATATATATATATATATATATATATATATATATAAACAACGAACATAAATACTGTCCTGGCTAATATTCAAGGAATAAGACCAAACCAATCACTCAACAAAGTTTCGTACCTGAAAGGATTTATGAACGAAACAAGGGCGGACATCGCATGCCTCATAGAAACTCATCTTAAGGATTGCCAAGGAAATTGTGAAACCTGCGAACATTGTATTGAGAGGAAAGAGAGAAATATAGAGGGTTTCAACCTACTAAGAGCGCATAGAACAGCGAGACGTAAAGGTGGCTGTGCTATATATGTACATGAAGGTCATATGAGAGAGACGGTAATAAGTAAATCAAACAGCTTTGTGGAACTCCTAGCAGTGAAAACAGAAAAATTAAACGTGATACTGACAGTCATCTATATACCTCCGAACACTCCAACCGAAAAATTCTCGGAGGCCATTGATGATATCAGAAATCTAATAAAGGCCATGAACCCTCCATCCCCCAATATTATGATCTACGGTGACTTTAACTTCCCATTTATAAAATACAAAAAGGTGGATAGGAATATATATATATATATATATATATATATATATATATATATATATATATATATATATATATATATATACACCAGGACAAGGGGGGCACAAGAAAAGATCAGGAGCAAGCAAAAATGTTCATGGCTCTCACAAATGAATTTATGCTGACACAGGAGATAACGGATAATACCAGAAAAAATAACTGCCTAGATCTGGAATTCACGAATAACATGAACTTGATTGCTGATATAAAAATAACCCCAACCATTAGCTCAGGCTACAACTTAATCGAGATATCAACAAATATGACGACAACATTAAAAGACAATACACATATTGAGGAAAGAAGCAAATTTGAGGCCTTTAACTTAAACTCTAAGAATATAAATTGGGAAGCAATCAGATCGCACATGGCCCAAATAGAGTGGAGAACAGTTTTAGAGAATAAAACAACTGAAGAAACGCTAACAACCTTGAAGGAAAAGACGGTGAGAATTTTAGAAAAATATGCTCTGAAATCACAGCCAGAAGGAAAGAGGAGCTGGCTAGAGAGGCAAAGGAGAAGAATATTCCGCAAAAGAAAGAGAGTGGAGGCGAAGTTAGCCAACTGCGGAGATAATGCCAGGAAGGTAATATAAGAAAAACTGGAGGGTATCAATAGGGAATTACAAATCCTGATAAAGGACCATACAGAGAGGGAAGAGGAAAAGGCGGTAGAAACAATAAAGGAAAATCCAAAATACTTCTACAGCTATGCGAAAAGGAAAACAAAAACGCGCACCGCTATTGGGCCCTTAAGGAAGAGAAATAATGAACTAACCGACGCTCTAAAAGAAATATCTGAAACATTGAGGGCCCGATATGAATCAGTTTTCAGTACCCCAAAAAAGTGACAAACCGATACCTGACACAGATGCATTCTTTGAAGAGAAATTGCAAGGAGAGTGTATAACAGACTTTGATTTTACCCCAGAAGATGTAGCGAGAGCTATAGGACAAATGAAACCACATTCAGCTGCAGGTCCGGACAATTGGAAGGCATTATTGATTAAAAGCTGTAAAAATGAAATAGCTCCACCTTTATACTGGATATTAGGGTGTGTCAATTTTGGGGGTGAAATGACTAAATTGAAAATCATGTGATTTGGTAGCAATTTAATGTAATCATTTGGCATACAAAATAATATCCTTGCTTCAAAAACAATAAAAAATAACTCCTACCTACATCAATTTTAATTCAAAAATTCAATTTTTCCGTAAATTCGTAACAAAATAACAAATGTGCGCAAACATCCTATCAACATTTAAAGTGGCAATAAGATATCATTCAGAGTCTTTATTTGAAAGTAACCAATGCAGTCATGTCCTTTTTGCTGCGGTTCCTTGACATCAGCATTCGGCTTGCTACTTGCGGTTTGATGTAGCCTTCTCGCCTCTCGTGACTGTAAACTTGACTAGCTGCTTCTGTGACCATTTTCACACATCTCTCCACACTCCGAGTGTGAGAAGGCCACTTTGGCACTTGCATTGGGGCCTCTTTAAGTTGTGTTAAATCTTTGTTTGTTATACATGTTGTCAGTGGTGGCTCCAAAACTTCCGAACTCAAGTTAACTAATTCTGACAATTTCGTGGCATTGACGTTTATCGGAGGTACCTTCCTTGTCTGAACAGAGCAGTCTCCCAGCTGGTCATCATCTAGTGATGTTCCTCTAACCTTTAGAATGATTTCCACAGCCTCAGTTCGCTCTTTGGTACATTGGCTGCAGAGTATTGCTTGCAAAATTGCCTCTGGCCTAGCATACCAAGCGGACCTTCTCACCACAGGTAACACGATGTCCACCACTACTTTCCTTTGGGTTCTCAGTAGCTATAATTGAAACAAGATGTGGTTGGGCCCATCCATCCACATTGGATTAAGTTTTACATTGAACCAGTGAGGAAGATAAAACCCAATAATAAATTCAACAATCAACATCAAATTCTGTAGCATTTTGCCCTTCAGTGCATGTTTGGAAACCCAAATCCTGCAGAAACGAATCGCTGTAGTTAACCAACGACTGTGACTTACGGGTCCAATCTCCAAGAGAGCCAGATTTTGAGGCAACTCTCCTGATCTGATTGCTTGAACAATACGATAAGCGTAAGATTGATCCGTGCTGAGGTCTTTGATAACTTCTTCAGACAACACTGGAAGGGGAGGGCCTACTTCGACCTTTGGAAATTTTGTATTTATTTCTAATTCCGTTGCTTCATCTAGCATGTTGCCAAGGGGCCCTGACCACTTGTTGTTGCTCTTTGTAGGACCATCAAGTTCCTGGATGAGACGACGAAGAGGTAGTTCCCCTGTGTGCAAATCACATACAATCCAAACAAGCCTTCTTCCAAGTTTTTTCTCTAAATGCGTCATAATACCGCCCTGCCATCCAGTGTTCACCGCAGTTGAGTCCCCACCAACGGCCTGCAGTGAACTGTCAAGTCTTCTTTCATGAAGCCAACATATTATTTGATCAGCAATTGCCTCTGCATGTTTCTTGCCTTCTACTTCTGCTTCAGGAACAAAGTGAAACAAATGGCGGCCACCAGGTTCGGAACACACAGAGTAGTGTTCTTCTTTGATGAGACCGGGAAACTTTCTGTCCATTCCCACTACCTCTAGGAGAACTTTTGTCATCTCTTCTTCCATCAAAACAAAAGGCAAGAGAGACCTTCCTCCTTCAAATCTTTTTCATGCTGATCAGATATTTCCTTCATTATTTTTTCTTGTGCTCTTCTTATCTTATTATGATCTATCACTAAGGATGTATCCTCTCGGATGATGAGGCCTGCATCTATCCAAGCGGCAATGGCAATCTCTGCAGTCTCTCGTAGCCCCGTATGGTGGCGAATACTGGCAAGGGCAATGTTTGAGATGTCTTTAGCAGTGGTGTAGTGCTGTGGGAACGCGTGGGAACGGCGTTCCCTTACTTTTTTTGGTAGACGGAACGGCGTTCCCTCACTATTTCAAATAAATCCGAACTTACAAATCTCTAACGTCATGAAATTTTAATTCCCACCCCTAGAAGAAATATGAGAAAGAATCATTAACTGTTTCATTTCTTTTAGCTTCGACTGAGGCAATGCTAGCCTATAAAGATCTGATGAAACAGTCACCACGGCGTACCAGTTGTTAACTTATTTTTAGTTAATCATTCCAGTTGTTAGCTATTTTTATTGATCGTACTGGATGTCATATATCTAATGACACTGGAAATACTGCATCTTCAACCTTGGAATATATCCTAATATCCAGTGCATATGACCTCAAAATATCCCTGAAATTGGTCAGATTTCAAAAGATTTCCCGAGGGCCTTACAGTGCCCCCGGACCCCCAGCTGTATGGGCTCGCCGCGCTCGCCATTGTCCCCCCCGCATCTGAGTAACACTTTCAAAATGCGTTCCCTCACTTCTTTATTTAGCACTACACCACTGGTCTTTAGTGTTGTATTTCATTCTCTTCGGCGAAGGTTCAGATGGCATTTTGGAGCTATCATCTGATGTTGCTTCTTTCTGTTCATCTGAAGAGCTTTCAAAGAAGTGAGAAACCTTTTGATAGAGCTCTTCATCTCTTTGGGTGGCTTCTTCATTCTTCTTTTTCTTCCTTTCTTCCCTCTCTCGGATTTTCTCTTTTTTCTTAGCAATAACAATCTGTTTTTTGGTTTCTGAATAATCTGCCGAACCAATCTGCATACTTCCTTGGCCTCCTGCCTCTGTTCTCTGCGCCTTTATGAAAGCCAGCTCCAAAACAGGGATCTTCTTCTCACGAGGACAGCGACAATCAATGTGAGGGTGAGGTTCTCTTCTGCATGAGGGAGAACAATTGGCTTCAGAACACAACTCTATGGGACACTGGCAGTTAAAAATGTAAAGAAGAGTATCAAGTGTGTGCAGAAATTTATTTTTCTTTGCTAGTTTTCTTTTACCAAGTGATGTCTCAGCTGCTTTGTGCCACAGCTTTGTTAATTTTAGCTCAATAGTTCTATACTGATTGAGTACAGGTGGTTTGAATAACACATTAGCTTTTTTCCACTGATGCAGAAGAGGGGGAATCATGTCCCTTATGAGCTCTTTCTCTGTGTAGTTCCTTCTATCCTTTGTATTTTGTTCACGAAGGAGTAACCCTAGTCTCAGCATGTCTCGCACTGTTGGTAGTTCTGATACGCGAAGCTCCTTGCCTGTACCGACTAGCAGGCTCAAGTGGCATGACGACTGACCTCTTGTCTTCAGTTTTGGCATCTTAGGAATATCTGAAAAGAAAGAAAAACATTTAAGTATTTTATATCAATTACGATGTTTCAAAGTTTAGTCATTCGATGTTCTAAAATTCAATAAAAAAATATTTCATGGGATTACAACATAATTAGACAGAAGAATATGATAATAATAAATAATTGTAATAATCAATAATCCATACTTACAGTTAAACTGTAGTATTCGTCTAGGAGAATAACTATGAAGTAGGTACAAGAGCAATAACAGCAAACCACCGTCTATGACATCTAAGAGGCAACTGAGGACTGAGAGTGAGGGACAGTTCTATTCATGTTGTGACTTGTACATTGTACAACAACTATATGACCTTGAAAACACTCCATATGCGATCAGTGGGATAATTCTGTGACAGATGAATAGTTAATCAATTTATGTCCTATTATTTAGTAAAAGAGTCAATTTTTGAAACTTTAAGGTAAAATTTATGTAGGTAAGGGTCATTTTATTTCATTTTGGTTGGCCAATTTCAAGTTTTGACATGAAAAGACACTATATTTTCACTACCAAAATTGATTTGAAAAAGTTGACAAAATTGACACACCCTACTGGATATGGAGAAGATCCCTGGACACTGGGGAAATACCGAGTATCTTGAAAAGAGCAAACATTGTTCCTATATATAAAGGAGGGGTTAGATCTCAAGCAAAGAACTATAGACCAATGTCATTGACGTCCCACCTCACCACAGTATTTGAAAGAATAGTTAGAGAAAATTTATGATTTCTTGGAGACACTGGGGAGATTCAACGAAAATCAGCACGGATTCCGAGCAAGTAAATCATGCCTATCACAACTAATTGAGCACTACAACAATATCCTAGAACCTAGATGCACTGGAAGGCAATGGCAACTACGATGTCATATACACGGCTTTTGCTAAAGTTAACAAATGTGATCATGGTATAATAGCACATAAAATGAAGTATATGGGAATAACAGGCAAAGTGGGAAAATGGATCTGCAACTTCCTCAGAGAACATCTACAGATCGTCAAAATTCAAGGTATATCATCAACAGAATCGGAAGTACGCAGCTCAGTACCACAAGGTACAGTATTGGCCCCACTCCTTTTCATTATCATGCTAACAGACATAGACAGCGGAGTAAACAGCAACAGTATAGTAACATCCTTTGCAGACGATACAAAGATCAGCAGAAAAATCAGCGATGTAAATGAAGTGGCGGCCTTGCACTTGCAGAGGGACACGAACAAAATATACAAATGGTCAGAAGACAACAACATGAATTTAACACCGAGAAATTTCAGCTCTTGAGATATGGCAGAAATGAAGAACTTAGACTGCATATTATGCTCCAGATAGACAGGAAATTCAGAGAAGCACGAAAGCGATCGATCTAGAGGTAATAATGACCGATGATGCGAAATTCGAAACACAAAATCAGATAACTATAAATAAAGCAAAAAGAGACGCGGGACAGATACTAAGAACGTTCAAAGGAAGGGACAGGAGAGTAATGATTCCCCAGCTACAAACACTGATTATACCAAAACTTGAATACTGCTCAGTCTTGACGTCCCCATATAAAAAGGAAGAAACTAATAGACTAGAAGAAACTTAGAGACATTTCACAGCAAAGATTGATGGTTGCAAAGAGCCCAACTACTGGGAAAGACTACGTAAACTAAATCTGTACTCCCTGGAAAGAAGAAGAGAGAGGTACACCATAATCTACATATGGGAAATAATCGAAAAACTGGTACCAAATCTCAAACTAAACCCAATTACCATTCAAACAACACTGGAAAATAGAAAAGGCAGAATGTGTAGTGTTCCCAAATTAAAGGCCCAACAGGGAACCTCTTCAACACTGAAGGAAAATAGCTTGGTTGTCAGGAAGCTAAGACTTTTTAAACAGCTTCCAAAGGACCTCAGAAACGTTACAGGAGTCAAAGTTGAAGTCTTCAAGGGAAGACTAGATGTGTGGCTCAGGACTGTACAAGATGAGCCAAGTATACCTGGTTATGTACGGTGGAACGCGCAAGAAAGCAACTCGCTCCTCCACCAAGCCAGATCTATAGGCAGGGCCACCAGCTTGACCTTTGTATAAAGAGAGACCATCACACGGACCAGCAACGAGGTTAACGAGGTGTATATTAGGGCGGATCGAAAATGAGGTTTTTAAACTTTTTTTCGAAATTCAAATATGGCTAGTGCGGAAAATATGTGGGTGCTATAGATAATGACTGTGCATAAATATTAGTCCTGCGAAATTATATCTTCAGGTGCCACAAAGCCGTCGAAAAAAGTGAAATATAATGATTTTCTTATATTCTGCATTAGTACAATAACTGAAACTTACTTGTTATTATATATATTAAGTGTTCCAATTACCAAAATAGTTACTGAATTACGCAGCTCTTAGTTTATTTAGATCAATGTTCTTTTGATTAATGATCTAAATAATCCAGAACTCACCACGAGGAGGTGGCTGCGTGTCGAGCTCCACCCATGCCCTCCCAACCACCCATCCTTGCGCATGTTTTTTTCTATTAACGTTTATTTAAACTTTATATTCAGCTTTACTTTCGAATGATGGCATTTTTACGTGACTGAAGTGTTGATCTTATGAAGCCATCTCGCGCGTTCAATCCAAATACTTTTGATGATGCTTCAGTCACTAATTTTACCATTCTTTCTACTACTTGTGTATGACAAGGGAATTTCTCGAATGGAGGGGTACTCTTGTTTTCTATGAATTCTTCAATCTCATTTTCTGTCAGGTGTCTTGTCACAGGTGGTTCAGTGACAATGCATTTTTGCCAATTAATTAAATCAGTATAATCAGTAGCTTCAAATTGAATAACAGGTACTGTGAAACGCCTCACAACTTTTTCCTTGTTTGTTTGCCTTGCTTTCTTTATTCGCCTCCACGCTAATTCTCTTATGGCGCTGCGGTCATCATGAATCATTGATGCTAGAATATTTTCTGGATTTGCAAAAAATGCATTTCTTTGTATGACAGGGTTTACAATATCCTTTACTTCGTCATTCAGTGTTCTTGTTAGTTCAATAGTTTTGAAAACATGTTTTGAGCCATTGACAAAAGACGTACTTTGCTTAATAGAAAACCACATTGGGATGTAGACCTTCATTATAAAAGAAGCAATGTTCATGAGGTTCTCAGATGGACTTACAGTTGAAACGTATAGACGAAGCAAACGATTTGCTGTAGTCAGCCATCGTGAATGTGCCATTTTGCCTGGACTACGATGAGCAAGATCTGGAGAGCAATATCCCTTTGTTATGGCCTGATGAATATCAATTAGATATTTTTGGTCGGTGCTAAGATCTTCACAGTCTACAGTTGGTTCCTCAGCATCAATCCTTTCAAACTCGACAATAGGAAGACTCTCACAGTTCTCTAATTCCCTGCCAATAGGACCGGTGAATCCGCGGGGGCAGATGTTCTTCCATCCAGCTTTGCAACTAAATGGCGTAATGGCAATTCATTGGCATGGAGCTGGCACACTAAATGTTGAACTGGCTTCTTCAGCTTCAATTCTATAAGCCTTATAACGCCTCCCTTTTCTCCAGTGTTGACTGCTGCACCATCGCATCCAATGGCAACAAGATTTTCCAGGTTCATGTCATTATTTCCAATATACTCAAACATTCCTTTACATATTTCTTCAGCTGATCCAGAATTCACAGAATAATGGCCCAAATAATCTGAACCAGGTTCTCTCACTAAAGTGATATGTTCTTCTGTTACCTTCTTCTGATATACTTTGGACTCTTTTTTTTCTGGAAGAGTGTAGAATCTTTTCGACCATCAAATAGATTCCTCTGATTGGGACCTGATTTTGATCTTTCATAATTTCTGATCTCTTCTTTTGTCTTTCTCTTCTGATTTTACTCCTATCCACTACTTCAGATGTATTGTCATAGAAAACTTCTCCAATATCTTGCAATACTGCACTAACAATGAATGCTGCAGCTCGATCTGAAACTGCAGTCCTGTCACAAGCAGTAGCCACTGAAGTAGATTTGTAGTTTTCCTTTCTTGAAATAATTGTTCTTCAGGTTTTCGAGCTTCTCTTCGAGCTAACTGGCTCTGGAAATGTATTCGTCTGATATTTCGCCAGATTCTTTCCTATTGATGTCGATGATGATAATTCAACATTTGTATCCTGCAATTTCTCCTGTGAAGATTCTTTGGTGAGCCCACAGCTTCTTTTTGCTTTTTAGCAACGTAGATGCTTTTTCTTTGAGAGTGTAATATATACTCTATCAATAAACAGTTTTCTTTCACTCCTTTGATCTAAGAGGACGCACTTCTTCCTTTGGAACCGTTTTTCTTTGGGACAAGAACATTGTGTTAGTACTTTGCACTTGCACGCGCAATGTCAAAAAGTTTCGTGTGTGCTTCTTTTTTGAACATATCAATCTTTGCTTTGTAAGCTTCAGAATTTTTTCTGCTTTGGTATGGCTTCATAATGACACGATACTTTTCGTGGTAGCTTCTGAACATTGTTTCAATTCGCCTGTCTGACAGAATTGGGACGGAAGCACTTTCCCAAATTGTTTTCAATTTATCAACAACTTGTTCTAATATTTGAGATATTGAAGGATCTTTATTAGTATTCTGTTTCAAATCGTTTCTTACAAACAAGTAATATTTAAAAACTCCTTCGTATGTAGGAAGATTCCTGTGCCACAAATCTTCCCCCATACCAAACATGGGGCACTCAGTTGAGGCCCTGGTTGATTTTGCACAAACTCGAGACATTTTGAAAGTATACAAATCTGAAAAAGAAAGAGCTAATATCAATTATACGTTAATTTCAGTTAATAGTACATGGCAAACTTAGGGCAACACAATACAGAAATGCAAAATATATAAGAAATATAGTTTAGACTATCTGAGTAACGCCAACAACAGAACACCCACCTGCTACGAGAGCGACAGCTACACTGAACCGAGGTACTCACGTGACAGCTGAGTGAGCTGACTATAGAAAACTGTTTTTAGAGAATAGAAACTTTTTTTAAAGGTTGACTGAGCTATTTTTATACAAGTGTGAATAAATTCTTGTCTATTGTGCATCGTGGACTCTTCTGTAATTATTGGTTAAAATCTGCTTTTTTCAATTTTTTTCAATATTGAAGGTCATTGTGGCACCTGAAGATATTAATGTTATGATTTTAAATTTATACCAGCTTACTTCCTCACTACTCCACACATTTTCCACACTAGCCAATTTGAAAATTCGAAAAATGAGTTTTTCACTCCGCCCTAGTGTATATACAGTATAGTTGTGTGTATGTGTTCCTGCGTGCGTGCGCGAACGATAGCTGGACATAAGTGAAGTCGTGTGTGTTGGAATTGAAATATAGTGGGATAATATTTTGAGGTAACACGTTTGGCACCTCGGAACCTTAAAAACAAAAATCTATGAATATCTTTATTGTCTGTAAAAATGTATGTTTGTTCTGATTACGATAGGTTACACTAGGTTAGTTAGGTTAGTTAAGGTTTCGTTTGGTTAGGTTTGGTTAATGACTGTTAATGACAACAGAAAATAATTGTTCAAGCCCTCACCTGCGTCCGAAACATCACGCCCTTCTTGGTTCGATAGCACAAAGTTTAGGTTAGGTTAAATTGTTTGGTTAATTAGCTTTTTGATATATGGATTTAAAATAGTCGGTACCTCGTTTATGCAGTTTCGGGTTTTTTACGTTTCTGATTGAAACTTCCACCTTGAATAATTAATCTCAGATTTTATGTGGTTGGTTCGTTCCCACCGATCCGACTGAAATAATCATTTGAATTACTTAATTCAAATGATCGGTGAAAGTCTCGAATTTATATTCCAGACCTGTTGGTAGTATTTAGTATGAACAGATTGAGCGTTGCTCAGCTTACCTTACTTGGACTAAAAAGGTGTTCGTGTACCTTATGGGAAGAGATACTGAATACCCAATTCCTAATCTATCTCGGTACGGTGACCACAAAGTGAGATATTCTGGGATCCTAACGATGCAATCTAGCTAAACTTAATAAGTTAATTTAAGTATTCAAATTAGTGTGTTAGACCGTTGTTCAGCTGTGAAACATTACCACAGCTCGTTTATACGTTAATAGACGGAACAGACAGCTTTACGAATAAAGATGTCGTCTAAGACGGTAAACACCGGCTAGGCCTATATACGAATAATGAAGGTAATATGGTTATATCCCGAACGATTTCATCTACAACTGCATAAGCTTTCTTTTCGTTTAGAGCTATGCCTTATCTCGATACGTTGGCAGGATGTCAGTACGTTAAAACGATTACTGATGTTACGTAGACTATTAATATTTAAACCCAGGGGCGGATCCAGACCGATGCATCGGTCAGAAAAATATGTGCTCCGTTTGCATGGTCAAATAATTGACTTGTCGGTCACCTTACCTTAGTGGATGTGTGTGTGTGTGTGTCTGTGTGTGTGTGTGTGTGTGTGTGTGTGTGTTGGTATTTCTTTTGTTATTTTTATTTGTTCCCAGCTTTCATCTTACTTTCACATTCAACATCAACATATATATATATATATATATATATACGGGTTACGTCGTGGCCTATGTCGTAACACCGCTTCCCGGAGATCAGCGAAGTTAAGCGACATTGGGTTTGGGTAAAAATTGGATGGGAGACCGTCCTCCGCGCCCAGATTATGTAGCGACCCGTGGTTCGGATCCCACGTAAAGCTATAGGTCCCCCCTCCGTCATATGACCTTAGATATTGCGAAGGAGGTTAAGCAATCCCTATAAATTAATAATACAGGGTGTACATAAAGTCAGGATCTATTTTTGTGAAGCACTTGGAAATTATATGGAATTCAATCATAAAATGATAAAGTGGTAACATTTATTAAATAATTAAGAGTAGGATTCGACGTGACGCCCATCAGTATCCCTGCACAGCTCAAATCGTTCCGCAGCATTTCTAAACACATTCTGGAGCATTTGCGGGGTTATGTTATCTGCAGCAGTTCGTATACGTGTACGTAAGTTTTCAAGACTCGTAATCTTCGTCTGATAGACGTGCGATTTGATAAAGCCCCATGCAAAGAAATCTAAAGGGGTTAAATCTGGTGATCTCGCTGGCCAAGGTCTGTTGCTTCCGCGTCCGATCCAGCGATTTGGAAAACGTCCATTTAGATAATCCTGAACAATTTTGGCATAGTGACAAGGAGCACCATCATGTTGATAGACGACGGTACTAACAATCCTATCCCCGTCGTAGGATTGAATTCCATATAATTTCCAAGTGCTTCACAAAAATAGATCCTGACTTTATGCACACCCTGTATATATATATACAGTATATATGCGCCTCGGTGGTGTAGTGTTTAGCGTCGCTGACTACGAATACATCGGCCCCAGCGCGCAGCAAAACCCAGCAGTTCATCCATCCACAGAACAAAGAAAGTGGTTGGTAGATAAATGAGTACCCTGGGTGGCCTAGTGGTTAAGACGCTGGGCTGCTGGTAGGGCGTAGTTCGGATGCCACGTTAAACTGTAGGTCTAAGGTGGAGTGAAAAGCTTGACCTTCGTCAGAATGAACAATTCGGGCGGAAGCTAACCAAAGGTTATAAGCCACTCAATATATTTTGCCCCACCTTTTTTTCTTTCTTTCCAAGTTTCCTTGTAAGTTCCAGAAATTTTGTACACAAATAGTTACATACCTTTTTTAAAAAATTTTTATTTTTCCACATAGTCTCCATCCTTTTCTACGGCTTTCCTCCACCTCGAAATAAGGGCCTTTATTCCTTGCTTGTAAAAGTCCGCTGGGTTCCGGTGGAGCCACCTCTTAACCTCCTCAACAACCTCATCATCACTCTGAAACTTTCTTCCACGAAAAGCATCCTTCATTGGCCCAAACAAATGGAAGTCTGAAGGTGCCAGATCAGGGCTGTATGGAGGGTGGGGTAACACAGTGAAGCGCATTTTTGTGATGGCCTCTCTTGTTTGCGAACTGTTGTGTGGTCTTGCGTTATCGTCAAAAGAAGGACGTCTCCAGTTTTCTCTCCTGTCGAACTCGCTTTATACGTCTCTGGAGTCTCTGTAAGGTAGCAAGCAATCAATGTTCCCTTAATTTTTTTTAGTCTGTGTGCGCAAGAAATTTTTGTTGTGCATACATTTAGATTCATGGTGAAAAATTGTGCAAACTTTTCTGAGCGCTATTATCTTCAAAATTAAATATATATAAATATTAAATACTTAATAAATATTATTTCCATAAGGTGATAGCTCAATCATTACGATACTATTAAATGGATATTAAAAAACTGTTTACGATATTATATATTCTTAAAAAAGAAAACATTTTATCCATTCTAAAAATATGAATAAAATAAAAAAGAGTAAAATAAAATTCAACAAAATAAAGAAATAAAATAAAAATAACATTAATTGAAAATGACTATTTTAGTTATCTTTTCTCAAAACAATTTTTAGCATTTAGCAATTTAAAATAGACTATCAAGATTAATATATGATTTTATCCATTCACAAAATAGGAATAAAATAAAAAAATATTTTATTTTTTATGAATTATGAGATAATTACTATTCGTTTTTATGTAAAAATAAGAAACAGAAGGTTTATATTCAATGCGTTAATGTATAAAAGAAAAAATGCAAATACGTAGAGTAAAAAAAATCCGTATTGTGTAATTGCGCGGACGTCGGCGAAGTCGGGTGGAAGGGGTTAATACTTAAAAGAGCGACTATAGAGTATGTTCATGCAAATGGTCAGACCTTGTGTGACGGTATATTTTTTAAATTACTTCATTTACTGTCGTGACTCATGATACGCTTGAGCCTGTGCGCATTTTATTTTGCTGTGTACGCGGGTTTCACAACGCGTGTGCGCGCGCACACGCGCGCACCTAAGAGGGAACATTGCGAATATATGCCTGTGAGTTGATTGTTTGTCCTTTCTTCATAATGTCCACCAGAATCAACCCTTTCATGTCCCAGAAGATGATGGCCATAACCTTTCCTGCAGAGGGAGCCATTTTGAACTTTTTCTTGCGTAGGGAGTCTGCGTGATGCCACTCCATGGATTGGCGTTTTGTTTCAGGTTCAAAGTGGTTCACAATTCGTGAAAGAAAGTCATCCCCTTCTGTCTCGTATCGAACCAACGACTCAGAAGCAATTTTTTTTCTTTGGGCTTTGTGATCTTCAGTCAGTTGGTGAAGAACAAACCGTGAACACACTTTTGAGTATCCCAATTGCTGAATTATCGTATTCACACTTCCTTCACTAATTCCTAGCTCCAGTGATAGCTCTTTGTATGTGACGCGCTGATTTGATTGAATGATGCTATTAGCACGTAGCAGTCTAGGCCTGTTCAAAAATCAACTTTTTCTTATTTTCATAGGTTTCTGTACATTTTCCCATGCTTTTTGACCTGAAAAAGCCGAAAATCACAACTATTTTGACCTAGGATGTTGGGAAGCATTGCCGCATGGAGCTTTAAATTTTCTGCCTTGAAATCGGCCAAGGCGCCAATTCCGGGGTCCCTTGAATTATGTTTTGCACTTTAACTTTTGATCTAAACAAGATAGAGCAACAAATTAGGTATCAAATGAAAGAGCATAAAATTAATAAATAATAATAATAATAATAATAATAATAAATAAATAATAATTAATAATAATAATAATAATAATAATTATCTATCATTTTTCAGGAAACAACAGAAACTCAATCAGAATCTAGAAAACCATCTACAAGTTACAACTTCACAATGGCATTAAGCAAGGAGCTGAGGGAGCTCCGTGGGCGCACAGTTGATATCTCAGAACCTCCACGTACTGTCCACAGGCAGGTGTCAACTGGGCCATCTACCAGATCTCTCACTGAAACTTTCCTGGTTGGATACCCTTCAGCTTTTATCAGTGGTTCCCAGCTTCCCACCAACAGACAGGCGTTCCAGTATTTCCTTAATCTTCAGAATTTACCGGAAAATGCAGGGAGGCCCATGGTTCAAGACCTTGCATATGAAACAGTTGAATCTATCATCCCATTCTGGCAGATGGCTAGGATCAAGACAATGACCAAGTACAACGCAATGAAGCTCTTCATGAAACTACATGAGAAACATCGTGCTCTGGTGAAAAGCAAAGGAAGAGCAAGTAACCCTGGAGGAAAAAGAGGAGCATTTGTGCTGGAATTAGACAGCCTGTTCGATATAGGAGCTCCAGATGCAATCCAGGAAATACAGAACAACAGACTGTTATCCAGAGAGAAGAAAGATGAGGATATCAGGTTCTACGAAGACCAAAAGACTGAGAGGAAAGGTCATATGTCTGGTCATGACAAGATTTTTGAGACAAGATCCCTGCAGCAAGCAGCGAGGAATGAAAGACTGCAGCATAGACAAGAACAAGGTAAAACTAATTACTTTGAACGTTACAAAAAGTTTTAAGTTTTACTCCATTGCGATATTTAGCATGTACTTAACAATTACTGTCTTAACATGTTGTACTATTTTACAGCTGCAGCAGAACAAGAGGCAGTTGTTCATGTGGATGACATTACCTGGGGTGACTCAACTGACAACGACGCTAACACAGAGGACATGGATTACCATCAGCCTCGTCCTGGATGTTCTCACCATCAAGACACTGTGACTAGTGTGACTTTGACGTTTCCAAGGAAGGTCATGGAATGTGATGTCATCTGCAATACAGCTGATCGTCTTGGTTTATCAGACAATCAAGTTACTGCCATGGTTTCTGCCACCTTGAAAGCTGGAGGGGCTGATCTGGATAACTTCGTCATCTCAACCTCAACAACACGTCGCAACAGAATGCTGTCCAGGTATAATATCAGCCAGAGTCACATGTCCAAGTTTTGTGAAAACCCCCCACAGTACGCTGCCTTACACTGGGATGGAAAGTTGCTCAAAGATGTCTTGGGCAGTGAACCTGGAAGTACCTCAGAGACTTTAGCTGTGCTAGTGTCTGGTCCACCTTCATACACTGAAGGAAAGTTATTGGGAGTACCTGTCATCGACAATTCTTCTGGCACAGCTCAGGCTGAGGCTTCAATGGATTTACTGGAGACATGGGAACTTACGGATAATGTTACTGCCCTTGTTTTTGACACTACATCCAGTAACAGTGGAGTTCAGAGAGGAGCTGCCAAACTGCTAGAGAAAATGCTGAACAAAAAGGTGTTTTATCTGGCCTGTCGACATCACATCCTGGAAATCCTAGTAGGAGCAGTTTGGGAGAAGCTGTTTGGGAAGGTGAATGGGCCAGATAATCCCTGGTTTGAGCATCTGAAGGATGTTTGAACGGACTTGTCCAAGGAAAACCCAAAGATGCTGGCTATCAACAGCAAATGGCTGAAGGAAAAGAAGAAGAACAGTGAAAAATACTCCAAGACATTCTAACAGCAGAAAGGCTTCCAAGAGCCGACTACAGGGAAATGGCTGAACTGACAGTCATTGTTCTTGGAGGAACGCCTCCTCGAGGTATTCACTGGAGTCGACCAGGCGCCATTCATCAGGCCAGATGGATGGCCAGAAACCTGTACTCCATGAAAATGCTGATGTTTGCAGATCAACTTGAGTACGACGAAGACACTGTATCAAAGCTGGAAAGACTCAACACCTTCCTTGCGCTGTTCTACACTCCTGTATGGATGATGTCAATGTCTGCTGCAGATGCTCCCGTGAATGATCTAAGTCTAATCCAGGACATGTTGAAGTACAAGAAAACTGACCCAGAGCTTGCTGATGCAGTACTTAATAAGATGGAAAACCACAAATGGTACCTGACGCAGGAAGTCGTGCCATTTGCCCTGTTCAGCAGTAGATTGAGTGACACATTGAAGCACGACATTGCTGCCCAGTTACATGCCACTGAGAAGCCAGACAGCTTCAGAACAGGAAAGCCTCAATTCCAGAGAGTCACAGCTAAGACCACCCTGGTTGATCTCATTGGCCCAGAATCACATTTCCTGCTGGACACACTGAACATTGGATCCGAGTGGCTTCTGGAACCTGTCACGTCTTGGCCACAGAATGAGGACTACAGAAAAGCGTTGGACTATGTTAAGAATCTGAAAGCGGTGAATGACATTGCTGAACGTGGTGTCAAGATGATGAGCGACTTTGCAAATGTATCTCCTTCAAGCTGTGGAGTTCAACAGACGCCGCTTTGACAGCTTCAAGAAACAAACTCTCAACAACTGACTGTGTAAATGTCATTATGAAATTAATCATCATGTAATGCTTTCACTTCTTGATCGATTAGACTTGTGACAAAATGTTAATCTCAAATTTGTGTCATGAATAAGGCGCCTTGTCTGCCTTGAGTGTGAGAAAACGAATTTTGTGATATTTCTGAAATTTTTGTATGTACCAATGTGCCATTTCTTGTTCCAAGACTATCATAATTGTATAAGTTAGAAAGAGGATTAAAAACACTTTAATTTGGTGCCTATTTTGTTGCTCTATCTTGTTTAGATAAAAAGTTATAGTGCAAAACATGATTCAAGGGACCCCGGAACTGGTGCTTTTGGCCGATTTCAAGGCAGAAAACTTAAAGCTCCATGCGGCAATGCTTCCCAACAACCTAGGTCAAAATGGTTGTGATTTTCGGCCTTTTCAGGTCAAAAAGCATGGGAAAAAGTACAGAAACCTATGAAAATAAGAAAAAGTTGATTTTTGAACAGGGCTAACGTAGCACAGTGTGAGATGTCACAGCCAATGCCGAGCGACCGCTGCGTGGCTCATCATCGAGGCTGGTTCTCCCTCTCTCCGATGATTTCACACGTTTAGACCAGCGTTCAACTGCGTTTCGATCAACAACAGCATCTCCGTAAACGTTTTGTAGACGTTTGTGAAT
The DNA here is from genome assembly GCA_023014485.1 of Bathynomus jamesi. Classification (NCBI taxonomy): domain Eukaryota; kingdom Metazoa; phylum Arthropoda; class Malacostraca; order Isopoda; family Cirolanidae; genus Bathynomus; species Bathynomus jamesi. The sequence goes on from JAJOZX010003028.1 coordinate 347,134, forward strand.
ATTTCCAACTGTTTCCTTCTCTGCGGTTAAGAACTCGATAACAGCTCTCTGTTTACGATGCACATTACTGTCAGACACCATTTTCGAAACTGCGTTAACCATCGGTTTTATACAAGGGCGTTTAGAAGCGGTTTTATATAAGGAGGGGAGGTTCAAACTGGAAAATTCCGGTTATGTGAAACGCAGAAAGTTCAAACTTACAGCCCTAAAGACATTTCAGCCCCATGGCCTATTATTTAGTTAAGAAAAAATGGTGGGGCAGAATATATTGAGTTTGAGTGCCCCATATATATATATATATATATATATATATATATATATATATATATAAGCAAACAACCACAGGGAGGGAAAAGGAAACACGAAGTCCAAGCGCTTTCGTTACTAACATGGACGTCGTGGTTAGGAAAAATAAAAATGTAGGTCGGCCATTAGTGAAGAAGTGAAAATTCCATTAAAAAAATCGCAAAATTGCAAAAAAAACGACAAAAATTATGAATTGCAATATAAAGAATCAGTAATTACGAGTTACTAGCTCGGACGAAAGCGTTAATAACACCGGTCTGCATGAAAATCGATTTCTTTATTTTGAGTTGTGATTCTGAAGCGGTTCGCTGCGCTGAATTAAAAAATGCTACCAGTTTTTTTCTATCACCCACAGTTTTAAAGTTATTAGCAAAACAATTTTGGGGCGTTTTGTAATTTTTTACCTTTTTTATTTTTAATTAATTTCGTTTTTTCATATTTTTCAGATAGATAATTCTAACATTACGTATTTAAAATTTTAATAATGGCTTCTAGAGGATGTACTCATAGTCCAGACATATTTTGTTATATTTGTGGTCGGTATGTTGTTGTAAAACAAAGGACAAATGTAACGACCTTCATTAAGAGAGCTTATCATGCTTAGTTTGGAATTAAATTAGGAGATCAAGACAAAAGTTGGGCTCCACACAAGGTTTGTCTTATGTGTGTTGCGGCACTAAGGAATTGGAGCAAAGGTAAAAAGAAAAGTTTGCCATTTGGGATCCCTATGGTATGGCGCGAGCCTAGAAACCATACCGACGACTGCTACTTCTGTTCTTGCAATGTTAAAGGATATAATGCAAAGAATAAAGAGATCCTTCAATACCCAAGTCTTCCATCTGCAATAAGGCCGGTACCCTATGGTCCAGAAGTTCCTATTCCCCGCCCACCCGAGAGTCTGGATCAATACAATTCAGATTCTGATTCAGCTCCAAATCCAGACAATGATGATGTTTATGAACAGCCAACAGCTGACCGAGATCCTAAACCATTAACCCAAGCCGAACTAAATGACTTAGTCATGGATTTGAATCTGCCTAAGGACTCTGCAGAACCTTTGGGGTCTAGATTGCTATTTAATTCTGCTTTAATTAGGTTTTATCTATCACCTAAAGATTTCGTGCTACAAGGGGTGTTGTAATACCTCATCTGTCCCCAAATGTTAACCACCCATTGATGGGAGGGGAGAGAGTATTTTGCTGGGAACGGGACTGGTTGTTATATATATTTACCCTACATTATTATGTAAGCGTTACTGTAGTCTATAACAGCAAAATTTATGGTTTAGCATGTGCAATCCAATGTTGGTCTCGATAAGATGGTTCACATTTGGGGATAAATGGGGGATTTATGACACACCCTGTAGTAAGAAAACCATATGTGATAGGGAAAAACTAACTATATTTTTGAGATCAGCGCACTCAAATTATATAGAATCAACAACTAGTTTGTAAAAATCGATCGACAAGTTTTCAAATGTGTACTGGTGTAATCTGCAGCGCAATCGCAACAATGGCTGCAGCGAGAGACACTGTGATCGTGACGTGTACACTGTACAGTGTGCTTGTGCGCGTGGGGTGTGCTGCGATATGCATTCGCAGCGCAGGACCCCCGAAAGCAAGGGGCCGGTGGTATATGCCGCTTTTGCCATATGGTTAATCCGGCCCAGGCCATGTCGGCTTTAAAGGTGGGGTTTTCAACTAAAAAATTCATTGTCATAAATCTTTCGCCAGTCAATGAAATAGCCGATGAGAAGTCGAACGTTAAATGCCATAGAATGTAGTGAACTTTTGTCAATACAATATTTTTATACGAATGCGTTCAGAGCAGACGGAAGAAATATGTTAGGTGATTGTCAAATGACTTAACGATAAATCCAGCAAGAAAGTGTCTTCAACGATTAACAACACTTGATGATTCGAATATTTGCATGACAATGGTGTATTGAAAGTTGATCAATGCAATTCAAGATACGAATACTCTCTGGAAGAGAGATGAAGTCAGAAATACATCATAAGATTGTCAAAATGACTTAATGACAAAAGCCAACAACAAAGCGTATTGAACTATTAACACCACAACTTCGAGACGTTAATACTTGCGAGACAATGTCTTCATCTCACTATTATACGGCAGAGCATTTGGTCGTCTTATGTTTGCCATCTGAACGCGCCTCAATAATTTTTTTAAAGCTCAATGTTTTCATAAATTTTTCCTGTATTGTGCAGTTGTTATACCGCATAGATCAGAAAATTTAAGATTTATCAGTTGCAGTGAATTCTTGTAATTCGTGTAGATAAAAATATCTTCATTTTCTGTTCTTTTAGTATATTTCGATTATATATATAATATATATATATATATATATATATATATATATATATATATGATGAAAATAACCACGAAGGAAAAAGGAAACACAGAATGGTGCTCAAGCGCTTTCGTCTAATGACATCCTCAGGAACACAGTGTTCCTGAGGATGTTATTAGAGGATGTCCGTTTCGTGAGGGGATTGAACTCAGAATGGTCCCCTAAAGTTCTTTCATGATACATCATGAAACGGACATTTATGTGCCTTGAAAAGTGGACGCTCAATTTTGCCAGTTGAGGTTTAAGTTTTGGTTTTTGGCTAAAAATACAATAGTTACCCCTTTTTTCTTTGATGTATTCAATCCGACGCAAATGCAACTAGTCTTTTGCTTATATTAAAGTTCGGATATAGTAGGCTAGGTGTAGCTGTAACCCCTAGATCCTGTCCCAAAGCTGGATCCTATCTGCTTTGCAGATAGCTGGTGAGAGAAGCTATTTTTTTCTGGGGGCCTTTTTGCGAGTGACCCGTTGCCCACGTCGGGCTAACATCATGAAAAAGAAAAAAACTATTGTGTTTGTCATTTACCATTACTTATTCGGACTATAATGGATTTAATTTTCCCAGAAGAGTTCCTTGTCCATGCACGGTCTGTGCGTATCATGAAAGAACCTCAGGGGACCATTCTGAGTTCAATCCATATATATATATATATATATATATATATATTATGCAGGAAGGACGGGGCAAGGCGAATGCCCGCAACGGCCCACCCCATATACCCCTATCTTCTTAGATAGGGCCAGCTTAAGGGGCGAGCCAACGTGGCACTGGCTCAGGGCGCCGAAGTTTAGGGGCGCCAAAAATTGAAAGAGCAACAGGAAAAAAAAAATATCGCTATCAATCAACAAGAAACAAGTGAAGAGTTTAAAAAAGGAATTCTACATAGAAAATTAGGGCGCGGGAGGTGAGGGAGGAGAGAGGTGTGGCCTTGGGAGGAGGATAATGTAAACAATGGCCAAAACTTATCTCCGTTCCACGATGAAACAAGATCGGTTGGATGGGTTGGCAACCTTATGAATTGAACATGCCATCGCCAAGGATTTAGCTCTGGATGAAATAATCCAAAGATTTGCAGCTGCTAAGGCCCGAAAAGTTAATCTTTGAAGCCGAAATTTTAACGAGTATGTATGTTATTAATGCTACTTGGTTAATGGTTATTAAATTCAAATTAATAAAATATATTTTTTATTTTAAAATTTTAATAGAATGTACTGAGTGAAATAAACAATAAAATTATTAAAAAAATTGTTATTTTTTAACTAAAAAACCTTTATATAAAAAATGGGATGGGGGCGGTTGCCAAAGCAAAATTGGCTCAGGGCGCCACAACGCTTTGAGCCGGCCCTGCCTATAGAGGAAATAAAGAGCCAAAATCAAGGTCCGGGGTTTTGGAGATGCCTAGACACTCTGTGTTCGAAAGATTGGAGGTCATAGACAGGAGGAAAGGTGGATTCAGGAAGATTGTTCCAGAGTTGACCGGCTGAGTTGATGAAAGATTGAAAATACCGAGAATTTGTAGAAACTTTGGTACTGCGTGCTTTCCTTAAAGGAGTAGGCATGCAGTTAGAGAGTTCAAAAGAACAGTGTCCGTTATAATAGCGAGAGTAAAGAGAGAGTGAGACAACACTTTGGCGAAGAGAAAGGGATTGAAGACAGTCAGTAAGAGGCGGGAAAGTGATGAGACGAAAAGCTTTTGATTCTACCCAGTTAAGTAGAGCTGTGTGGGTTGTACCACCCGACACATGAGAAGCGTACTCCATATAGCGCGAACAAGACCCCTGTACAGAGACAGCGATTGAGTCGGGGTGAAAAATCTGCGGAGCCGGTACAGCACACCTAACCTCTTTGAAGTTGGTTTGGAAAGAGAGTATATGTGATCTTTCCATGAAAGACCACGAGAAAAGGAAACGCCAAGATGTTAAGAGGAAAGATTGAGTTGTGTATTGTTGAAGGTAAGGGGATTGTTGTGTGGGAGATTGTGACGAATAAACTGAAAAAGGAACTGCTCCAATCAAAAATTGTAGAAAGATTAGAGGTCAGGTGCACCATAGCCGCCTTCCGTGAATCATGGAATGACTGTTGAGAGGGACGCTTTGTGAAGCGAGTGGAGAAGTGAAGAATGGAAATCGGCATAAGAATAGACCTACAGATCTACAGAAGCTTAGGCTAACAAAGACCCTAAGATCCACTCTAAGGTTAGCCCGAGAGAAAGAAGAGAGTAGGGGTTACAAGAAGAAAATAGAGTGTTAAAAGAGAATAAGGGATTAAGTAAGTGCAAAACCTATCATTCGTGGGTTAACATTAATTCAGAAAAAAAGAGAGAAAGACTCAACATCATCATCCGCCGGCCACTGCCGAGAAGTCGGAAATAGTCGAAGAGAATAGGAAAGGGGTGAAAGATGAAAAGAAGTAAAATAAGACGGCTTACACACCATGCAAACACAGTCTTAACTCAAGGAAACACTGTCATACCATGCAAGTAAAGAGAGGATGAGAAACAAAAAAAAAGTATGAAGGGTAGAACAAAAAGTGGGTTACTTTACGCTACGAGCTAGATCTAAGTTCGTGTTAGTCTAATTTTTTTTAATATATTTATATTTTTTTTAATAATATAAATTTAATGCTGGCAGGATGAGACAGGACGTGCGATTTAATCAATCACTGATAAATAAAAAGAAAAGAGTGGGTGACAGGACAGAACCCTGAGGAACACCATAATTAACAGCTTTAGGAGAAGAACAGTGGCCATCTACAACCGCAGCTATAGATCGGTCAGAAAGGAAATTAGAGATGAAGGAGGGCAGTTTTGAAATTAAAAATTTGTGCTACACTCTATCAAAAGCTTTTGATATGTTTAGAGTTATATATTATATATATATATAGAGAGAGAGAGAGAGAGAGAGAGAGAGAGAGAGAGAGAGAGAGAGAGAGAGAAATAGTTTTTGGTAAATGTAATGAATTTATGACCAAAATTTCTTTAATTTTATTAATGATTTAGTATAAAATTAATAATGAAGCTTTATATAAGTATTATTGTGTTGTATATACAAAATTTATTAAATTAAGGAAATATATGAACTTGATTTGTAGAAATAATTGTGATTTATTAAAAATGTAAAAACAATAATCCTTTGTAAATGATATTTGAACTTATATAGAATACGGATGTTCATTGAAGTAAATTGCTATCATTAAGGATTTTGGTTCCTTCTATTTTAAACAATTTTTAATTAAAAATAGCAATTTTAAGTAAATCTATATTAAATGAATTTTGTTATAACTAAATATCAGGTATTTAAATGTGTAAAAATATAATATTTTATGCAGAGTCCCACGATCACATTCATCGAAGGCTTTAGCGAAATCACTATATACTGCATTACATTCTTTAATCATAACCCAAAAGAGAACCCTTAGAAAAATAAATATAATTTATTATTATGTTCCTACTTCAGAAATCTTTAAACAGCTGCGCTCATTAAAATTTAAGGACATATTCGAAATACAAATGTGTTCGAAAGTAATGTTCAGAGTTATGAAACAACTTTCTCCGATAATAATAATAATAATAAATCGAAAATACGAGTAAAATAGAAACCCAAACATATCACAAAATATATTATTTATAGAGAGTAAACAAATTTCAAAAGCAAATTATTACTCTTCAGTGTGGTAGAAATTCTTATACTTTTTCAGCGGTGGAATTATGGAATAATTTCTCGAATGAATTAAAATCAATCGCTGTTCATTCAACTTTCATAAAGCAATTACAATTTGATAAATTTAAAAAACACTGAATGCACTTTCGGCTTACACATTAAAAATATATAATTAATCACGCTCCTTTCCCAAATGCTCAAGAAGGCATAATAATAATAATAATAATAATAATAATTATAATAATTATCATAATAATTGTCATGAAATGTCTTTAATTCTTATTTTTACTTTTCTTTAATTTTACATTATCTACGTTATTTTCACTCTTAATAATTATTTTACACTCCTTTTCTAAACTTTATACGAGGTACGTGACTGCCATAAAACTCAAAACACGGCCAAAAGGACAGTTACATCTTTGAACAAAAAGGAAGGACTTCGAATGACTACAAGTTTTACTATTTACCGGTTTATTTTAATTAGGACAGTAATAATAACGGGGGAAAGCGAACACAAATTTATAATTTAACACTGAATTGTGGAGAGGGTTTCAAATTAATTTTAAATCATATTTTCATCTTAACCATACAAAACACTTCTTTCCATAATAGACCGCGCCCGAGACTGACCTCTGGGTATGCCTCCAGCCTTCAGTGCATTTCATATCTCGCTCCATACTGCCAACTTGTGTTTTATATTTCAAACAGTTACATTTTACAGTAAATATGTTAATTTCATGCAGTTAAACCAGTTTACTACACTAAAAAATTATTAAATTTCTTCTTACAAACCAATACACGACATAATAATAATAATTATTATTATTATTAGTAGTAGTAGTAGTAGTAGTAGTAGCAGTAGTAGTAGTAGTAGTAGTAGTATTTCTGCTTCGAAGAAATTCTTATTGAAATCGTTACGATATTATTATCATTATTATTCCACGTTGTGGTAGAAATGTTGGAACTCTCTAAAAATTTCCCAAACCGGCTGATTCCCATCATTTTTTACCATCTAGGTCAGTGTATCAACTCCAAAAATATTCTATCTATCTCAAAATATTATTATTACTAATAGTATTACCGGTATTAGTGATAATTTCTAAAATCATCGCTTTTCAACCAGTCGTGATGAAACTTGCCAGAAATATTCAGAAAGAAAGGTTCTTTGGCATAATTGTCATTTAGGGCAAAATTCCTTAATATACCAAACCAGGTTATCCTATCAAAAAGCAAAAAAACGTCGCCAAAGATCGCAGGAGAAAAAATCTTGAAATGTTTTCCAAACAGATTTTAGATATGCTCCTCTACTTTCCAGAAAATCATATGGTACACTTGGTACAGTATGTCTTACCTATGGGCAGTAGGGTGTTTCATAAATTAAAAGTTTGGAAAAATTTTAATCCACATGGATCCCCTTGTTCCATTTGCTGAGGAGACTGATAAACCGAAGTATTAATTCAATAGTTTAAAGTTTACGGGTCCCCAGTTTGATGCTCTGGCAGATCATAAACGGAAAAAATTAAACAAAAATCTGTCAATGAATTTTTATTCAACAAACGAGTACCATTTCACTACACATTTTCACAAAGATACAAAAACATAACCACTTCTTGCGAATCATTTGTCCATGAAATCCTTCTTGGTTTTATTCGGGTATTTCGCCCTATGCTGCATCACAGTTTTGAGCAAATACTGCTTCTGCTCTTCGTTCTTCGTCAGAGAACAGTTGAACTCTTTGGTGAGCGCGATGGCTCTTTCGGCCCGATCGTTGACGACAGAGATTTTGCCTTGCGTGTGCGGTACATGGTACTGGCAGAAATGGACAGTTCATCCAAGTCAAAACCTAGTGATTTAGCCGCTGCAGCGTACGACATAGCTGAATCGCGGTACGAAATATTCAGCCGATCGTAGGTAGTCGTCACATCCTGTGAGATCAGATTCCTGCGTCGCTTCTTGGTATTTCCCTTGGAGGAGGATGGAAAAACTTCCACGGTTGGGTCAACGACATCTGAGTCAGTCTCTGACGAAGTTGAAATCACTAAAGCCCCCGTATCTTCTGCAGCTCCTTGTTCCTTCCTGGCCTTCTCCTGTTGTTCCTTAATCTTGTCCAGCCTCTTCCTTTTCCTAATCTCCTTATAGTGAAGCTTCATGTCAACAGGGCCCATGCTGTAGGAATTTGGATCTTCACGCTGCATGTCGAGAAAGTGGATGTCCTCCTGATTCTTCATCATTTCCTTAGCCTGTGAATGAGCAATGTCCATGATCTCCTTCGCTATTGCCTCCTTGAACATCGCCTCCTTCACTCGGAAGGACTCTGCTTTATGTGACTTGTGCTTCACAAGCCGGTCGTATTCCTCGAGAAGGGATTCCATCTTCCTCAAGGCCGAATCTCGACGCATCATGGGGATTCTCGCTCTCTCCCAAAATATGAGACAGGCATCCAGGCACAGGTTCAGGCATTTAGTACGTCCAAATTTTTGCTCCTTTTGGTGGTAAAAGTACTTTTTGAGTACTTGCAACTGAGTTGGAAGGCCACTTGATGTGATGTTCGCATCCGTCTGGCCAATAAGAAACACTTCTGTTTTCGCTCTGGTAGACACCTGGAAAAGAAAACAAACTAAATAATTCCACAGAAATAATTTCACATCGTAATTAATTTCATTAATTAAATAAAGAAAAAGCAGTAACTGGGACTCGAACCAGTGTCATAGCCGTTTGGCGGCATCGCTCAAGTCGGCGTACACAGCACGCTATCCACTACACCATCTAGGGAATGGATAGCGTGCTGTGTACGCCGACTTGAGCGATGCCGCCAAACGGCTATGACACTGGTTCGAGTCCCAGTTACTGCTTTTCTTTATTTATAAAACTGATACGTGTACACTACGTTCTCTTTGACAATTCATTAATTAAATAAATTTCAATACCGCAGTAAAATTACATTAATTAGTATCATAAATAATTACCAGCTTAGTTGTCCAATATGCAACAGACTAATTAATTTCATGTAATATTAATAATAAATATCACTACCACAGTAAAATGACAGAAATTAAATAATAATAAATTTCAATACCACAGTAAAATGAGATAATTAGTAGCATATATAATTACCTCCATAGTTGTCCAATAGGCTATACAACACGAACCGCTCAAGTGACGAAGAAAACCGTCTTCACTGCAGGCAGGCGAGAAATGAACTGACAAAACGTCGTCAAAGTTGGGGACCTCTAAATGCAGCGCGATCTGGTTCATCTTGCACAAACGTGTTTTCTTGTTCTTTAGAATACGGAGAAACGTGTGGATTAAAACTCCAAGCTCATTTTTATTTTACCCTATAGGTATGAAACACCCTAATGGGCAGTTTATAACGCATTTCTTTTTAAACCTGACCCCCCCACACACACACTGCCGATTTTTTTTTCGTTATTGTTCGTAGAACAGTATTTTAACTAATGACCGAGTATGGTGTCTTTCGAAAAGACTTACAGAGCTCTAAAACCTTAATATGTTTAAAATTTAAAATATTCGTTTATAAACCCCTCAGCTTCAATTATACGTTTTCCTGAAGTACTCTGCAACGTAAAAAATTCAATAAAAACTCAAAATATTATACTCACCAAAAATGTATAAAACAATAGTTATAGAAAACTTCCTCCTCTTTAGAATGATGTTGATTTTGTGCATGTACTCTTTATAGTTTTTTATTTATTTCCATTTAAATGAGCACGGATCGAAAACCACAAATTCGAAAAATATTCATAGACAGTTCGTTACAAAAGTCTCTTGACTCACATATATACTATTAGAAAGCGCCTCAACTCCCTATCAGATGCCGTAATTTCAAATTTTAAATACTATTTTAAAAAAGAGTAAATACTAAAAAATCAAATTTCTAAAAAGAAATGGCTATAAAATAATAAATTTTTAACATAGCGAGTTTATTTTTATACTCTTATGTGTACCTTGTTGAGTTGCATATACAGTATGGTGAAATTTCAAGTTCGTAGCTCTTATAGTTTTTATTTGAGGATGAAATAAACATCTTTAGATTACAGTTTCGGTGTAGGCTGAAGATGGAATTTTTGAAAATTTCGCAAGGAACAAATGCTCATAGACTGACACATCTTCCATATATATATACCGTTGGAAAGGACTGAGAATTTCCTATAAGATAGAATTGGTTAAAAATATAGTTTTTAATTTCTAATGGCTTAATAATAAAGAAACTTTAAATACCCCTAAAATGTTATGGAAAACTGATACGTGCGGGTAGTCTGGAGGTAACGAAAATAATACAGTGAGTAGGTAGGTAGTTAATCTAACAATTATTAAACTCCTTTTATGTCAATGACTGGGTGGACCGAACCAATCGGTTGCTGACCAGAGTTAACCTCCACACTAGTATTTATATACTGTATGATAAAGCGTACTTGGTAGTATTGATTGAATGACACTACCAATCAACCAACCAACAATAAAAAAGCTGAAGTAAGAGAGAAAAAAGAACATGCGGTAACAGCGGCATAGTGAACGGGGGGGGGGGGGGGGGGGGGGGGGGGGGGGGGGGGGGGGGGGCTTTTTAAAGCGCGCTCACCTAAATTAAACAAATAGAAGGACTCCCAAACAACCCAGGCCTGGCTGAGGAGACCAGGAATTATCTAATAACACTCGGTAAGTGAACCGTTGTATTTCCAAGCCCCAGTTTAGTGATAACAGTGCTACCCGCTCTGGACCATTTCTGGAATCTTTATGCTTAACCTACCCTGCAGTTAGACTGGAGATGTTAGAGGTGGGTTAAATGGGGACCAATTCATACAGAGCATTTTTCACAATATGAAGTACTCAACGAATGACTTTGAATTTTATATCAGTCTGTAGATAAACATCTCTTCTATACAGGGTATGAAATCCTTGTAAATACCTTACATATGTATCGTTAAATTAATATTTGAAAAACAATGTTTGTATGAACCTGAAATTTTAGACTTTTTTCAGGTATAAATTTAAATTTGCAAGAAGATTTCCTCGCGAAGACCGTCTTCTTTATATGCTACAGTATACTGTATTAAAGATCAGAAAAATCTCTATCATTTCCTATACGTTTTAATCTTGGTAGTTAAAATCCCCCACTAACATTATCCGAAAGAATGTGTCTCCAAAATGTTTTATTCTTAACATCCGAGAACACCCAACCTATTTGGAATCGGTGGTGGAATTTATACTAAACATTAAAAATTGTTTATCACTTTGTGTGCCAAATTTCATCAGGTTCTGATGAACAGTTAGTTTTCTACCACATCAAACGTAAGACGAGGAATGAACAGTCCCTTCCAGGAATTTTCGGAAAAAGATTTATGGCAACAGCGATAAGGAAGAGTTTTGCAGTTTCATTGCCTGCAAAAGGGATTCTCTCTCTCTCTCTCTCTCTCTCTCTCTCTCTCTCTCTCTCATGAAGTCTCAGTTTCCATATACAAATGTGCAGTATATATATATATATATATATATATATATAAGCAAACAACCACAGGGAAAAGGAAACACGAGGGCCACTCAGTATATTTTGCCCCACCTTTGTGCTACACTCTATCAAAAGCTTTTGATATGTTTAGAGTTATATATATATATAATATATATATATATATATATATATAATATATATATATAATATATATATATATATACATAGAGAGAGGAGAGAGAGAGAGAGAGAGAGAGAGAGAAAATTTCGTACACAAGTAGTTACATACCTTTTTTACAAGTTTTTATTTTTCCATATAGTCTCCATCCTTTTCTACGGCTTTCCTTCACCTCGAAACAAGGGCCTTTATTCCTTGCTTGTAAAAGTCCGCTGGGTTCCGCTGGAGCCACCTCTTAAGTTCTTAACCTCCTCAACAACCTCATCGTCACTCTGAAACTTTCTTCCAGGAATAGCATCCTTCATTGGCCCAAACAAATGGAAGTCTGGTCTGAAGGTGCCAGATCAGGGCTGTATGGAGGGTGGGGTAACACAGTGAAGCGCATTTTTGTGATGGCCTCTCTTGTTTGCAAACTGTTGTGTGGTCTTGCGTTATCGTGCAAAAGAAGGAAGTCTTCCAGTTTTCTCTCCTGTCGAACTCGCTTTATGCTTCTCTGGAGTCTCTGTAGGGAGGCAATATATGCTTCTGAGTTGATTGTTTGTACTTTCTTCATAGTGTCCACCAGAATCAACCCTTTCATGTCCCAGAAGATGGTGGCCATAACCTTTCCTGTAGAGGGAGCCATTTTGAACTTTTTTCTGCGTGGGTAGTCTGCGTGATGTCACTCCATGGATTGGCGTTTTGTTTCAGGTTCAAAGTAGTGTACCCAAGTCTCATTCCCAGTCAAAATTCGTGAAAGGAAGTCATTCCCATCTGTCTCGTATCGAATCAACGACTCAGAAACAATTTCTTTTCTTTGGGCTTTGTGATCTTCAGTCAGTTCGCGAGAAACAAACCGTGAACACACTTTTGAGTATCCCAGTTGCTGAATTATCGTATTCACACTTCCTTCACTAATTCCTGTTAGCACGTTGCACAGTGTGAGATGTCACAGCCAATGCCGGGCGACCGCTGCGTGGCTCATCATCGAGGCTGGCTCTCCCTCTTTCCGATGATCTCACACGTTTAGACCAGCGTCCAACTGTGCTTCGATCAACAACAGCATCTCCGTAAACGTTTTGTAGACGTTTGTGAATATTTCCAACTGTTTTCTTCTCTGCGGTTAAGAACTCGATAACAGCTCTCTGTTTACGACGCACATCACTGTCAGATACCATTTTCGAAACTGTGTTAACCATCGATTTTATACAAGGGCGTTTAAAAGCGGTTTTATACAAGGAGGGAAGGTTCAAACTGGAAAAACCCGGTTACGTGAAACGCAGAAAGTTCAAACTTACAGCCCAAAAGACATTTAAGCCCATGGCCTATTATTTAGCTAAGAAAAAATGGTGGGGCAAAATATATTGAGTGCCTAGTGTGTGTGTGTGTGTATATATACAGGGTGTTTCATAACATGTGGACACACTTTCAGAATGGATTCAGGACCTGAAAACAATGAAAAAAGCTTATATAAACATTTGCCCGAAATTGCTTTGTTTCCGAGTTATAGCCCTTTATGTCTTCCAGCAAGTATCCACCTTACCTTTAAAAGAAATGCTCAAAATGACCGCCATGCGCTTGAATACACGCCTGAACACGCCTCGTCATAGACTGCCTGACACGTTCAAACATTCCAGGTATTGCTCGGATTTTGTGGCATCCTTGTTCTACACGTTGGCGAAGCATTTCAACGTTGTCAATGGGTGCCACGTAAACGATGGATTTCAGATGACCCCCACCCGTAAAATTCGAGTGGATTCAGGTCCGGGGAGCGAGCAGGCCACGCAGTGGGTCCTCCACGGCCTATCCATTTATCAGGGAAATGGTCATCCAAATAGTCTCTGGCCACTCGACTAAAATGAGGCGGAGCGCCGTCATGAATAAACCACATACGACGTCGGACACCAAGAGGAACTTCATCTAGTAAATCGCTTAAATCATTCCTCAAAACATTGGAATAGGATTCTCCTGTTAATCTTCCAGGCAAAACAAAAGGACCGATTAAGTTGTCGGCAATAAGTCCTGTCCATACATTAATACTAAATTATTGTTGGTGCCTTGACTGGATGATGGCATGCGGATTCTCTTCGGCACAGTGATGAGTGTTGTGAAAATTTATCACGCCATTTCTTGTGAAGGCAGCCTCATCAGAAAACAACAAGGAGGATAGAAAAAGAGGATCACGAGCACACTGTTGAATGAACCAAGTACAAAAAGCCTCTCGTGGTAGGAAATCAGCTTCAGTAAGGCCTTGTACTCTCTGAATGTGATATAGATAAAGCTGTTGTTCCCGTAAAATTCTCCACACAGTTGTGTATCTTACACCCTCTGCTGCTGCTATCCTTCGGGTGCTGAAACTAGGATGTTCCTCCACGCGATTCAGGACCCGCTCCTTCAACTCAACAGTTCTAGCGCTGATTGGTCTACCACCATCTGAAACTCGTTTGTTGAATGATCCTGTATCACCAAGACGCTCGTCTATTCTCTGAAAGGTCTTCTTATCCGGCAGACGGCGATTCGGAAACCTTTCCGTATACAGACGTCTTGCTGCGGCCGCATTACACTCGGCAAGTCTATACATGAGATGCATGTCTGCCATTTCTCTGTTTGAATAAGCCTCTATTCTCAATTCAAATGCACACTATCACTGAATAGCACAAAAACTTTTAAGGGTTTTTTTTCACTGGACTGCACTTATTCACGGTAAGAAGTTACGAATACGAACAGTGAAACACCGCGATGCACCTCTGACTGACTGATGGTTCTACACTCAACGATATTGAAACATGTCATAGAGTGTACGAAACATTGCAATCGGCAAGGCCATACATGAAATAAGTCTCGTACACACTCACAAACATTGTCGACAAGCAGTGTTTGTAAACAATTTGCAGAAAGAATTGCTGGAACACAAAACGGGCCGTAACTCGGAGCCAAAGCGATTTCCGGCATATATTTATATAAACTTCTTTCATTGTTTTCAGGTCCTGAATCCATCCTGAAAGTGCGTCCCACATGTTATGAAACACCCTATGTGTATATATATATAAGGTGTTATCAAATTATGTTTCATAAATTAGTATACATATTCAGGACGTGAAAGTGAACAAAAAAATTCCTATGAACATAAATCTGCAATCGCTTCGTTTCCGAGATGCATTGCTGTTTTGCCGAGGACGATCCAATTAAAATGTCATTAAAGTCTATCAGAGTTTAATATTTATATCGATATCATTAAAGTTCCTCTATGAATTAAACTGCGAATTGATTTTTTTGCATTAAAGGAAGGTAGGTGCTGCGGAAATAAATTCGACGAATTTTTTTTAAACAGGGAATTGCACCACGAATATCATTTGATAAGACTGGGTTCAAGATAGCGGAGCAGAAATTCCAATCATGTTTGTTTCTAGTTAAAATAATTTAAAAATTTGACGTCTGAGGGATTTCAAATTAGGTATCTTCTACGCCACTGTAACGTTGAAATAAGGATCAAGAACTTTCCTGTCCTGCAGGAGTTCCACAGAGTTTACGTTTTTCTATAGAAAGCGTTAGCTGATTAGGAGATCGGAACAGAAATCTTCACCATTTCCGCCTCCAGCAAAAATAATTTCAAAGGTATACTTTTGGGAGGAATTCCACATTAGGTATCTATTAACCGGGTTGTAACATTAAAGACAGATCGAGAGGCTAGAGGGGACTCGCTTCGAGTCTCGTCTAGTTATTATTATTATTATTATTATTATTATTAGTTCTCTGTATTACTGTCTCTTCATTATAACTTCTTTTTATTATTATATTTTAAGGCTTGACATGTTGCCCATACAGTATGTACATGTAAGTTTTGTACGTACAGTATATACTCTACATACACATTAAGTCTGGCAATTGTCTTCTTGTTTTAATAGTATTTTCGATAGGCGTCACATAGACGCACAAGTTTATTAAAACTGCCATAATGGAATTTAATATCAGCATATAAAAATGATCCAGTGTCAGATTTAAGCACACGAGCAACTCTCGAAGTGGGCTTGTATTTGGCGGTACGCCATACCGTCACTTTTCTTTACTCACTTTACTGCGTTCCCGACACTCATTTCAGAGTATATGAACGGATAAGGAGTAAAGCACAATTATAGATTATAAGAAGTAAAGTCGAGAATACAATGTAAAAATAGAAGGCATTACAACAATTGTTTCGGCTAATCGATAATCGATGTTTCAGGCAGAGCAAATGCGCTGATATAAATTTTGATCTTTCATAACCATGGATAGATGGATTCTAAATGCCGAGACTCGAAGAGAAATTAAATGCAGCGGAAAAGGGTATAACTTCAAGCAATTTAAAATATATAAATTATTTTGATAAGGTATGGAGTTTTCATACTTTGTTTCTTATTTTACTCTCAATTTTTTTTTTTTTTTTTTTTTTGTGCAATTAAGTCCATACTGACACTTTTTATCCTCACTTCGAGCGAGCGCTAGATATACAGGGCGTCCCAAAAAAATGTATACACACTTTAACAGCTGATAGCTCAATTGATGTTTCTTTCTTTCCAAGTTAAACCCATTAGAATTAATAATGGCAGTCAGACTAAGCTTTGAACAAAGGAAATTCATTCTAAAATGCTACTGGAAGTGTGAAAACGCAGTTGAAGTGCAAAGACAGTTTAGGAGGGAGTTTCAAACAGATCCACCAACGCGACTTACCATCACTCGAATTAGAGATACGTTTGAAGCCGATGGAACTGTTCAGAATGTCCACAAGAAGCGTTCCGGAAGACCACGGACATCGACAAGCCCCACAAAGCAAGAAAGAGTACTGGAAACGTATCACCAAAGTCCAAGAAAATCTGTGCGGCAAGCGAGTCGTGAGGTAGGAATTTCAGAATCGTCTGTCCAACGCATTTTGAAGCGCTGTCAATGGAAAAGTTACATTCCAAGATTAGTCCATGCTATTAATGAAGATGATGATCCGGACCGAAGAGTGGAGTATTGCGAGTGGTACTTGGCACGATGTGGATGTGGATTGGACGAAGGGGTTTCGTAGAATACCCTCCGCGTTCACCAGACCTCACACCACTAGACTTTTTTTTATGGGGATACTTAAAAGACAAAGTCTACGCTATAAAACCTGCAACAGTCGCTGAATTGAGAGCAGCCATTGAACGAGAATGCACACAAATACCAAACGAAATGTTTCGTGATGTTTGCGATTCCATTGCTTCGCGTTATCAGCAGTGCCTGGACCAGAACGGACGTCAGTTTGAAAACAGGCGTTGACAAAACAATTAAATAATGTCTGTAGATTCTATTACATTTTGAAAATGAAATGTATTTTAATAAACACTGCCTTTATAATTATTTAAAGTGTGTATACATTTTTTTGGGACGCCCTGTATTTATACGATTTATGTGATGACTGATACTGTAATTGTGTTGATAAAATATGCCTAATACCGTTCTCATTTATAATTAATTTGTTAAAGAACTATATTTTTATATAATAAATAAACAAATAAATACGTGTATAAAAAAGTAATTGTAAAGCTTAAACATATTTCCGTTTTCTTTCATTGAATTATATAGGGATAATTATTAAATATAGGTAGTAACAAAGATAAAAATTGGAATGTTATTTGTTTTCTGACAGAGTTGTTTAAACTCCTTCGCAACATCTAAGGTCATATGACGGAGGGGACCTACGGCTTTACGTGGGATCCGAACCACGGGTCGCTACATAATCTTAGTGCAGAAGACGGTCCCTCAGACCCAATATCGGAAAGTGGTGTTACGACGCTGTCCACGACGCTACGTAGCCCTACCAATAAGAATAAAAGCTAAACGAATATGACTTGGTTAAATTATAAAATGCATTTTCACACCAAAAATGTTTAACTCTATACTTTTATTTGGATATCCTTTATATTCTTTTCATAATGACATAATTAAGTAATTAACTAGTTATTACATATATAGTCACTATTATTATTATTATTATTATTATTATTATTATTATTACGAGGAGCGGTACGAAAGTAATGCCTCTTATTTTATTTCTCACTAAATATAATTCAAGTTACAATAAAAATTATAGGGAATATGCATACATACGTGGCAAATATAAAGTAAATGCAAAAAACTTCACTTTTTTCTACGTGAAGGTCAAATATGATAATAAAAACCCACTCTAATAGACAGTTTATTTCCACAACAGTTTCGATGCCCACTGGCATCCTCTTCGGGTGGATGGAGAAAAACGAATGAACCAAAAACAAGAGGGAAAACAGTCCAGGGTCTATTAGAGTGGGTTTTTATTTTTTTAAAGCAAATATAGAAATAAAGGATCAATGAAAGAAAGCCACCCCCAAACGGGTCGGGGTGGCTTTCTTTCATTGACACATTTCGGGGGTGGCTTTCTTCCATTGATCTGAGTTATTTAGGTAGGTAGGTTATTTAGGTTAGGTCTTGTACGTTAGTTTAAATGTACGATTCAATACCAGATTGGATCCACGTTATGTATTTATGGAGCGAAAATATCACGAAAATATCACGACTAAACCTAACCAATTATCAAGGGCGTACAGTTTACCTAACCGGGCATTCAATTAACCTAATTAGTTGGTAAGGTTAGGTTAAGTCGTGATATTCATTCTTCGTATATACAATTTTTTTTTACTTAACATTGTTCCTTATTAATAAATAAACAATTCCTCATGAAGGTGTTTTTACTTACATTCTTTACTTTAGTGATTTTGGGGAGTGGCATTGTTTACTTGATCATTTTTTAGGGTGGCATTGTTTACTAGAAAATTTTGGGGGTGGCTTTCTTTCATTGATCCGAAAAATATATATATACGAGGTTAATTATCGGTGTATTATGCATAGTATAATAATGTTGTTGGTAGTACAATATTTAGTTAGGCATGTGTGGCAACACTGTAAAGTGGGAACATCTGGGGTCACCACGAACCAAAAAGTTCAAGATTGCACCATCAGCTGGTAAGGTGATGGCAATGAATTTTTGGGACCATCAAGGCGTTTTGCATGTTGAATTCATGCAAAATGGGACAACAACAAATGCCACTTCTTATTGTGAAACTATACAGCGACTCCGTACGGCTATCAGAAGAAAATGTCCCAGGTTGTTTACTGCAGGTGTGGTGTTCTTGCATGACAATGCACGCCCTCACACTGCAAATCAAACACGCCAACTTTTGGAATCGTTCCACTGGGAAGTCATGGATCATTCCCTCCCCCATTGTCCTGACCTTGCACCAAGCAACTTCCATTTGTTTCCAGCTCAAAAGGAACACCTCGGAGGTAAATGTTTGCATCTGTTTGGTGATTATGCAGAAAAGTAGAAATAAGTTGTTGAAATACTTGTAATAATTACTTACCTTGTAATAAAACAGTTTCTTCAAAACACCTTGTAAACTTACCTTTTGAACAACCCTCGTATAAATAAATAAAGTAAATATAAACTGAAAAATAAGAGGCATTACTTTCGTACCAACCCTTGTATTATTATTATTATTATTATTATTATTATTATTATTACTATTATTATCAGCAGAGTTGCGACAGTTTATTTTTTTGTAACTAATTACAGTTACTGTACTAGTTACTGCCTCAAATAAGTAACTAGTTATTAGTTACTAGTTGTTGTTTCAAAAAAATAATTACAGTAGTTACTAATTACTCGTACTTCAAAAGTTACTTTCGACATTTTTTCTGGTTTCAGCGAGCATCTGAGCCTGATAAAAGTAGGGCCTACTTTCCCTGACAAGTGATACTTGCCAAGATTGTTCATGTGTTTCAAATTGATTGCGATTTAACGAATAAACAAGAAGACTTTAGGATATTAGTATCAGATATATGTTGTCAATAAAATTGCACTGTGCACAATACTTACATGAAACAAAGCTTGTGAAAAAGAAAGCTACGAACTTTTTACCCTGAAAGAAAAAAGTAACTGGTTAAGGTTACAAATATTCACCAATAAAATGTTAAATATTTATTTCCGCAAAAAATGAGTTGCATACTTAGAATCAGCATAAAAAATTGTACTAGTGACAAAATTTTCAAAAAATTTGACACAGTCCAAATTTTTAATAAGATCCCCCGTTTTTTTTAACAAAATTTTACATTTCACAAAATTTAATGTAGATACACTTTCGGATCACGTTAAGAATAGCGAACCCATAGGGTGTTGGGTTCGCTATTCTTGACATAGATAATTTTAGGTTCCCTATTCTTGACATGGAAACTTTGGGGTTTGCTATTCTTAACATGGAGAATTTTGTAAAAACCATTATTTACATAGGATAAAATTTGAATGCCCGGTTAGGTCAACTGTACGCCCTTGACGATTGGTTAGGTTTAGTCGTGATAGATTCGTTAGTTTTAACGAAAATATCACGACTAAACCTAACCAATCGTCAAGGGCGTACAGTTGACCTAACCGGGCACTCAATGAACCTAACCGGGTATTCAGTTGACCTAACAGGGCATTCAATTAACCTAACCGGGCATTCAGTTATTTTTGCTACCCTTCGTGTGCGGGTAGCAAAAATATCCCGCATATCAAGTATGGGTGTTCGGTTTAGTTGATATAAGTACAACCCCATCAGTTGCTTATATGGAAATAGTGGAGCATATTTTTTTTTTCGAAGTATTTTTCCCTGTTGAAACATTAGGTTTGCCATTCTTAACTTGTTGAATTTTGGTTCGCTATTCTTAACTTGATGAATTTTGGGTTCGCCATTCTTAACATGAGGTAAATGGGTTCGCTATTCTTAACATGATCCACACTTTCTAAATCAGTGTTAAAACTATTAAAGACAATAACGTATTCCGGAGTCAGACCCAATGCTGAAATTATCCTACTTGCACGAAAGGGGTATGCAAAAGTAGGTTTACTGTAGAAGTCATAGTAATCGAAGTCTCACCCCATTCCCACAAATACAAGGCCTTCTGTTAGGATTAATAAGAGGTATGTTGAAATAACTCGGCCCGTGTGAAAAGATAAATGCGACCTTACAGTTAATCTTTGATAACACTAGATTCAAATTACATCAGCCTAATACATGTGGTATGAAATTTTTATGACAAAAATGATTTACGGTACAAAGTGTAAATGAAAATGATTAAAAGTCAATAAAACAAAACAAAAGATAAACGAACCTCAACAGTGAAAGAGAAGAAGGTGAGAGATAAAGCTTAATTTCCTATTATGAAATTTTAAATGCTTCGAATTGTGAGATTAATTAAATTTTATCGTGTCGTGAAATTAATTTAAATACGTATGGCCCTTTATATGATAATAAAAACCCACTCTAATAGACAGAGTTTATTTCCACAACAGTTTCGATGCCCACTGGCATCCTCTTCGGGTGGATACAGAAAAACGAATTAACCAAAAACAAGAGGGAAAACAGTCCAGGGACCATTAAGAAATTCGCACCTAGGTTAGATCCCGTTGTCCCCACACTGGAAGGGCATTTTTTTTTTAAATTAAAGAGACCCGCTTATAAGTACATTCGCTCAAATTTAAAACTATCTGCTTGTTCTATACATACAGATTCTATTATTTTTTACATAATTATTACATTTATTATTAAATTTATTACATTTAATATTGCATTATTATTTTTTACAGAAATTATAAATTTATTATTATATTGATTATCACGTTGTTGTTTATTATACAGAAATTATAAACCGAAAAACGAATGGAAAAGGCGAGAAGGAAACAATCCAGAGACCATTTGCACCAAGGCTAGATCCCGTTCCCCCGACCCCAGAAGGGCATTTTTTTTTTTTTTTTTTTTTATTAAAGGGTCCCGTTTATAAGTACATTCGCACAAATTAAAACTATCTTCTTGTTCTATACATAGAGATTCTATTATTTTGACATAATTACTGCATTTATTTGGCGTTCAAATATTCGTCTACCGTGAAAAGTAAATTGGTTAGGAATAACGTTGCAAAACAGGAACAAGCCTGTGTATACAGCATTCCCTGTAAAAGTTGTGACTTAGTATACGTAGGAGAAACTGGAAGAAATATTGAAACCCGTATTAAAGAACATAAATATGCCTTCAGAAGTTGTAATACTAATAATGCCATTTTTTATCACGCCAGCCAAAATAATCATGCTATAGATTGGAAATCAAGTAAGGTACTTTATAAATGTAATAATTATGTCAAAAGAAAAATAATAGAATCTGTATGTATAGAAAAAGAAGATAATTTTAATTTGTACGAAGGTACTTATAAGTTGGACCCTTTAATGAGATTCTTGGTCAAAAAATCCCTTACGGCGTCGGGTGAACGGGTTCTAACCTAAATGTGAATTTCTTAAATGTCTCTGGATTGTTCCCTTACTCGCTTTTGGTTCATTCGCTTTGTTTTTTTTTCCGGTAAAATGTAAATGGAATAATAAACGTAAATGTAAATGTAATAATGGAAGTAATAATTGTGGAAATAAATATAAATGCAATAAATTTAATAATAAAGGTAATAAAATGAATGTAATATAATTAGTGTAAAGATAATAATAATAAATATTAAAAAACGTAAATGCGATAATAAATGCAGTAATTATGTCAAAATAATAGAATCTCTATGTATAGAACAAGATGATAGTTTTAATTTGTGCGAATGTACTTATAAGCGGAACCTTTAATAAAAAAAAATGCCCTTCTGGGGTGGGGGGAACGGGATCTAGCCTAGGTACAAATTTCTTAATGGTCTCTGGATTGTTTCCTTCTCGCCTTTTCCATTCGTTTTTTGGTTTATAATTTCTGTATAATAAACAACAATGTAATAATCAATGTAATAATAAATTTATAATTTCTGTAATAAATAATACGGCAATATTAAATGTAATAAATTTAATAATAAATGTAATAATTGTGTAAAAAATAATAGAATCTGTATGTATAGAACAAGTAGATAGTTTTAAATTTGTGCGAATGTACTTATAAGCGGATCTCTTTAATTTAAAAAAAAAATGCCCTTCAAGTGTGGGGAGAACGGGATCTAACCTAGGTGCGAATTTCTTAATGGTCCCTGGACTGTTTTCCCTCTTGTTTTTGGTTCATTCGTTTTTCTGTATCCACCCGAAGAGGATGCCAGTGGGCATCGAAACTGTTGTGAAAATAAACTCTGTCTATTAGAGTGGGTTTTTATTATCATATTTTGACCTTCACGTAGAAAAAAGTGAAGTTTTTTGCATTTAGTATGGCCCTTTGCCTATATTCATAGATATAATAGTTTTGCATATTAAGTAGTCGTTTTCTTTGTAAAATGTTCTAAAATGTTAAAGAAAACAAAATTGCAATGGTAACTAAATTATTCATCTATGCTCACCTAGTAACTCACCTAGTATACTGGAGGTATACAAAACATCTTTGTTGTGAATCATTCACAATCCAGAGCCACTTAACCTAACATACAAGTACACTCTTATCATACACTGAACTTAATACAAAAATAAAGCCAACATAGCCACTTCACGGTTTCAGTAAATTACATTTAAAAGTCAGAATGCAACTCTTTGCCCCATTATAGATGATGTTATTTTCTATTCACATATCTCTAATAGTAGCTACTCTCAGCCCATGGGGAGAGGGTGACAGAAGAACAAGGTCATCAGCATACATTAAATGATTAATTTTTCCTTCCAATGACACAGCCAGTACGTGCAGTTTTTAGTTCATTGGTAAGGTCATCCATATACAGTATGCACAGAAAAGATAGGGTGATATACCCACTTGCCTAACACCATTAGTTTCCTTGAAACCTAGTGATCATGGCCGTAACTACCTATGAGGTCACCGAGGTCCGGACCTCAGTAATTATTTCCTAAAAAAAAAAAAGAGACTGAACCGTTCTCCGTGTATGAAACGCATATTACCGCTTTTCTTTTGAAAAGAGGGAGCGTCGAGCGTGTATTAAACATTAGAGGGCTTTCAGTATAGACAAGGGTTTTGTGTTTAGTGTATAGCTTGGGTTGTGTTTGTAGATGTCATTTTGGTCTGAATTTTGCTCGTCCCGCCGCGCTCGAAAAAAATCTGGACCTCACTAATTTCTAAACCCTAGTTACGGCCCTGCTAGTGATACAGTGCTTTTCCATCTTACAAACATGGTCTGCTCTGTATACCAGAATACAAGTATCCTAAGTATATATTTAGGTACCCCTCGACATAAGAGTTTCTTGAAAAGTTTGTGATAGTTAACTCTATCAAATGCTTTTGATGCATCCAAAAACAGGAATATACATTGCTGGTTGACATATTGTACTTAGCAGGAGCGGACTGAGCGGTCGGGCAATCGGGCATGAACCGAGAGCCCGAGCAATTAGGGGGCCAGGCGGCCCCGGCCCGCAGTTATCATAAAACAGTGGGAGTGTTCTCAATTGGGTCAAGTGTCTAATCGAACTGTAATATGAAAAAAATCAGATTTCAAGGGGCCCAGGACCTCATTA
Source organism: Bathynomus jamesi (assembly GCA_023014485.1). NCBI lineage: Eukaryota > Metazoa > Arthropoda > Malacostraca > Isopoda > Cirolanidae > Bathynomus > Bathynomus jamesi. The sequence continues at coordinate 371,579 of JAJOZX010003028.1, forward strand.
TACCCGAGGGCCCAAGTTGCTGTCAGTCCGCCCCTGTTCCTTAGTACGCCCCCACCTGGAATACTGCGTTCAATTCTCGTCCCCATTTTTACGACAAGACATACTCGTAGACAGAATGGAGAGAGTGCAGCGACGGGCTACTAAGATGATTCTAGACTAAGAAACAAAGCATAGGCTGCCTGTTTAGAAACGTTAAATTTATTCTCACTTGTAAAAAGGCGAATTCGAGGAGATTTAATCCAAGCTTCCCTCCTCTGTATTTTAAAATTTTCACTTTAGCTTTAAATTTCTTTCCTCCCTCTCAACCTCTTTTCTCTGCTTTGCTTTAAAACTCTCACTTGTCTTTAAATTTTCTTACTTCTTTTAACTTTCCTTAGACAGCCTCGTAGGGACCAACCAGCCGGTCTGTTGCTCTTTGGTGTCCTTTGTATTCCTTTGTATCTACACCACATTTGCCTTTGGGTTTATGCAACCTTGGAGTCCTAGGCTAGGGCAAAGGCACCTTAAGCCCTACTCTAGGCTGTACCAGGATATACTCGTGTATATATATTTTATATGAAAATAAGAAAAATAACAAGAACTAGAAGTAAAATAAACGCTTTCGAAGTAAATGACGAACTTAACCCTTTAAGTAAAATTTTATTAGCACAAAGATCATTCAGTTCATAGTCTGTCCTGCCTGCAATTTGAGACTTTATTCCGGAATACCCCTCAGAAAAAATGGCGAGAGAACTTAGTAATGTACACTATTCCGGAATAAAAATTGAAGCCCACTGATCACATATCCATTATTCCGAAAGCTTTCACATCACACAGGATAATTTAGAACAAGTGTCCCCGGGTGTTTCGGGGTGTCCAGGTTTAGTGTGAATCGGCTATAATACAAAATGGTAGTCCATAACATGGTGTCAAGTACTTTTTTTCCTATTTAATAGATCATTCATATTTTTTCCTATTTTTGTGGATCAGTCCTATTTTTTCCTATTTTTGTAGATCATTCCCATTTATTCCTATTTATCGACAAAATTCCTATTTTTCCTATTTTTTCACTTTGTTTTGTTTTTCGTTAGTATACCAAGCTGATTTATATTTTGCTTTATTGCTTCCTACAACGGTTCATTCTATATTATATTGTACTGATGGAAGCCAGGCGTTCTATAGAAAAAGCGAAGATGCCCTCATTCAGGAAGAAACAGATGCGACGGATGCAATGAAAGAAGCAGATAAACTTTTGAATGATGCTCCATCGAAACTACGTACATGAAGCTGTCTCTACTGTCACTTCTGTTAATCAGCAAAGTGTTAAAGTTTCTTCATTGATGCTTGATGTTGACCAAACACAACGAAACGAGGCAACGGAAACTTTGTGTAAAACACAAAAAAAAAAGGAAATCTGTAAGCTGTAAACAATTAAAGCTGCTTGAAGAGCTATACCTTACAAGCATCCCGTATCTCAAAGGAAGAGAGTAATTTTTATGTAATTCGATTTAACAAGAATAAAATAGTAAATAATTTTGTGACGGATCGGAATAGCTAAAGGGGTGTTGGGAGGCCACCATAAAAAAATGCTTTCAATTCTTACATAAAAATAAAATTCCTATTCTTACATAAAAATAAAATTCCTATCTCATTCCTATTTTCGGGTTAATACAATTCCTATTTTCCTATATTTTAAGAGGCCTTTGCTGCTTGACACCATGCTATAAGTATTGAAATTTGGGGGTCAATCCCAGAATAGGCACCTGATGTACCTCAATCCAGATGAAGCACCTGCGTTCAACCTCAATCCCAGAATAAGCACCTTGCAAGGAATTAAATAAAAAAAACCTGATGATTACAAAATTTATTGTTTATACAAAGTTTATTACAAATGTAATAAAGGCAAAGTTATAAAAGGTTTAAAGTGGTTTAATGAATAAAGAAAAATTTTAGATATTATAAATTCCTGCAATATGAGCCCGAATGTTTCTGAATCCATCTGAAGCAAATCTATCTTGCCACATAAATTGGTATAGATATAGGTTAGGTTAGGTTAGGTTAGGTTAGGTTAGAGTTGATTTTTTCAAATATTGATAAAAACAATGAAATTATATCTCTAAAAACTGTTTATATTTTTTCTCCTCAATCCCAGATTAAGCACCTGTGTTTTGCCTCAATCCCAGATTAAGCACCTAAAAATGATTTCAGGTGCCTATTCTGGGATTGATCCGAAATTTGAAATGCAATTACAGTATAGTGTTCGGTATTGTGTTTACCTCGTGCATTGTAGAGAGTTGTGCTTTCATGTCTATGCAGATTTTTACTGAACTTGTTTGTTTTTTAATATAGAACGAGATAAATATTTGTTTTATTTATTTGAAGAATAGGAACTGGGCAGGAGCTGAAAATAGTAGATTATAGAGTCAAGATTCAGGCCCGTAGCTAGGGGGAGCGCTGGGTGCATACGCACCCCCTACGGCCTGTGGAGGTCCGCCTATGGGACCAACAGATCACTAAAAAAACACGAAAACATCACACAAGCAAAGTCATATAAAAATTAAATATAAGGTGTAACTTCATGTTTCTATCACCATGGTTGTTCATGCACTTCAATTTTTATCTGATAACCTGCACTAGCACACCACGGAGATGAAAGCAGTATTCAATTCCCTATTCATCCTTTACAATGCTGTTCATACAACCTATATTCCTCATTAACCTCGTTGATGTTCCGTGTATTGGTCTCTCTTCACACAGAGGTCAAGCTGGTGGGCCCGCCTCTAGGCCTGGCTTGATGGAGGAGCGAGCTGCTTTCTTGCGCGCTCCACCGCACCAAGCCAGGTACACCTGGCTCATCTGGTACCATCCTGAGCCAGACATCTAGTCTTCTCTTGAAGACTTCAACTTTGACCCCTGTAACGTTTCTGAGGTCCTTTGGAAACTGGTTAAAAAGTCTTGGCCCCCTGACAACCAAGCTATTTTCCTTCTGTGTTGAGGAGGTTCCTTGTCAGGCTTTTAATTTGGGAACACTACACATTCTGCCTTTCCTATTTTACAGTGTTGTTTGAATGGTAATTGGGTTTAGTTTGAGACTTGGTACCAGTTTTTCGATCATCTTCCATATGTAAATTATGGTGTACCTCTCTCTTCTTCTTTCCAGGGAGTACAGATTTAGTTTACGTAGTCTTTCCCAGTAGTTGGGCTCTTTGCAGCCATCAGTCTTTGCTGTGAAATGCCTCTGAGTTTCTTCTACAGGCACGTCGCCAGGTCTATAATCATAGGGGGAGGGCAATTCATAGATGTAGGGGGGGCAACATATATATATATATATATATTTACACAAAAAAAACAGTTTTATTACCTTTAGCTATGGCTACACACAATTATTCAGAATAAATTAAACAACTGCTAGTAGTAGTCATAATAGTGATAGTCATAATAGTGGTAGCTTTCACTCAAAAACTTCCTTAATTTCATTTACTTCATTTACTGGCATCACAGAACCCTTTTCTACTTGTACTAATACAATGGGCTTCATAACTCACCTATTTTAGACGATACAAATGAAAAGGCACAGGACAATGGCACGAGTTTAAATTTCAAACTCACTACTCAGAATGTCGAGCATGTTATATACAATAACTACCGATACCGCTACGAGGTTACAGCACCAATGCGGCGCCAGATTCAAAATAATGTTTATGCCAACTTCTTGTGAGACCGTGAGACCGTATTTTTCTCTCAACGTTACGTGCAAGTGTAGATCGATATTCAAGGAGAGAGAGAGAGAATGTAAGTAAATTTGAATTAGACGAATTGTAAACCACAACCATGGGGACGTCAAGACTGAGCAGTATTCAACTTTTGATATAATCAGTGTTTTTAGCAGGGGAATCATTACTGTCGTGTCCCTTCTTTTGGACGTTCTTAGTACCTGTCCCGCGACTCTTTTTGCTTTGTTTATCGCTATCTGATTTTGTGTTTCGAACTTCGCATCATCGGTCATTATTACCCCCAAATCGCGCTTTCGTGTTTCTCTGAATTTCCTGTCTATCTGGAGCATACAAACAAACAAACACTTTATTTCAAACTCAACAGGTACAGACATTATACAAGAGGTCCATAGAAGATTAAAAGATAGTTGTCTGGAGCACTGACTAAGTATGCCAGTGAATCACTGTGCATAATGAACATAAATTACCTACGCCAATGCTTCCAGATTTCAGATTTATAAAATATATCGGAGACCAGTCCACTAACCATAGCTTCTATTATCTTATTGACTGACTCACCAAGCGAATGACACTGGTACAGTTAGGCACCTTATTGACTACAAACAGCATACTGACACTAGAAGGAGCACCACTTATAAATCTTAGCCTTCTTAATAAACTCCAAAAAATATTATTATATACAACATATAATTTTCTCAAATTATACATTCTGTAGTTCCACCACAAATGAACTGTATACATTGGAGTACAAAAAGTTTTGAACAAAATCAACTTCACATCTAATGAACACATATGAAATTTTCTAACCAAAGTATTTCCCTGGGCATATAATTGTCTACATTGCCTTAGAATATCACAGTCATCTGAAAGACTATCAGTTAGTATGTGGCCAAGATACTTGTCTGGGTTACATCTGACAGCACCATACCATTCAATTGAAATTCGGGAAATTTTATATATTTGTAGGCCTTGGTCCTCATAATTATCATATGACTTTTAGCAAGATTATATTTTATGTCGTTATCCTTCCCATATCTTTCACACACCTTCAAAAGTGTGCTGAGCACTTTTACAGATGGAGAAATAAGAAATAGATCATCTGCATACATCAGATGATTAACAATCATTGTATCAATATAGCAGCCTATTTTACAGGTGTTCAGCACAACAGATAGATTATCCATATAAACATTTAATAAGTAATGTTATAATGTTATAATGTTACAGACCAACAAAGACCCTAGGATCCACTCATGGCTGGTCTACCTAACAGTGTTTGTGATTGTGTATTGCGCATGTCCTCCGTGGTGGCGGAGGGGACCTACAATTTTACCTGGGTTCCGAACTACAAAAGCTTTAATTTTACTACCTTAAACTATACCCAATCTATCAACATATGCGTCTAATCGATTTTTAAACATGTGAATAGACGTGCTACTAATTACTTCTACCGGCAAACTATTCCAGCTATTTACTATTCTACGCGTAAAAACGTTTTTGGTAACTGCTGTCTCGAACCTTCTACTTGTCAGCTGACACCCATTATTTCTAGTTTTATTATATTGTGATATTTCGAAAAAGCTATCTCTATTTATGTTATCGAACCCACTCATAATTTTAAAAGCCTCGATTAGATCACCCCTCAGCCTCCAAGTCTCGAGTGTAGTTAATTTTAACTCGTACGACTTTGACCTAAGCGACGGAATCATCTTAGTTGTTCGTCTTTCAACTCTTTCGATTTTGTCTGTATCTTTATGCATATGCGGATTCCAAAATTGGATCGCGTACTCCAAATGGGGTCTAACTAATGATTTATAAAGAGGAACAATAATATCGCGCGATTTGCACTCAAAATTCCTAGCTATAAAATCTAGCACTTTGTTCGCTTTATTTGACCACTGGTGTACTTTGTTTCGCCACTTTTAAATCACCAGTGACTATAACTCCTAAATCTTTTTCTTGTTCTACGCTTGCCAACTCCTTCTCTAGCATACCATACGCAAAATTACCGTTACGCGAACGTATATGCAAAATTTTGCACTTCTCGACGTTAAATCTCATTTGCCATGTGACTGACCAATCTACGATTTTATTCAGATCTTCCGGGATTTTACCTCTATTTTCGTCATTAATCGCCCTACCACCCAACTTCGTGTCATCCGCAAACTCTGAAACTGTACTGATTAGGCAAACATCTAAATCGTTAATATATATAAGAAAAAGCAAGGGGCCCAATCAGTGGCGTACTAGCGGGGTGCGAGGGGGACAGTCCGCCCCGGTTGACAGCCAGGAGGGGGGTGCCATCGGGAGAGTTGAAATACCAGTACAAGTTTTCAAACCAAATGAAAAATTCGCCAAAGTAAGTAAAAAAAAATTAAAAATGTTCAAACTATTACAACAGCTTAATATTAATTTCCACTATAAAATAAATTTTTATTTTTATTGGTAATACAAAATTTACAAACGAAAAATTAAATATTTGATAAAAATTACATCGAAAGGCGAACGTTTGTTGACGTTTTAGTCATCAGTTTGTTGAGCATAGCCAGCTGGCTGCAACTGACATTCCAAGTCTTGTTTACTTGACACTGTGACTCCACATGCATGAGGTATGTTTCATTAAATAATTATGATAAAGCATAAAGTGCTGATGTTTATAACAATATCATGGTATTTATACCAGTGTCCAGTAATTTTTGACAATGTGGTATCATAGTGATGTTTAAGTGTTTATAAATGCATCGTCGTGATGTTATGATACCCGGTAAATGCATCGTCGTGATGTTATGATACCCGGTAAATGCATCGTCGTGATGTTGTAATAAATGCATCGTCGTGATGTTATAGAAACTCATGTTTATGAATGGTGGTCCCTGTGACTACTGGTTATCAGTAAAAAGACAGAGGAAAGTCACACTTTGCACTAAACTTTAAACTTGACTTTTTTCCTACAACCATGACTACTGAATTAACGATGATGTGTATGACTGAGTTTTTTATGATGACTATGTGATCAACTTACGATGGTGGTGGTGATATGACTGCATGATTTTTTTTAATGCAACTACATGGTGATGTTAAGACAGAGAGGGTGATGATGTGACTGCATGGAGATGTGTTAATGCTTACTTGCTTAATATATGATAGTAAACACCGTTTCAGATTTACATCAACAACTACAGTACTATTCTATAGCGAATTAGTGTTAATGCTTATTGGATTAGTCAAGTTCAACAATTTTACAATGTCCAGTGTAGTATCATGCATATTTAATATGTTGTTAATGCTTACTGCTTATTAAATAATGATATCAATTATAATAGCTAGCGTTATACCATACTATATTGAATTAGTGTTAATGCATTGGCATTGATAATTAATTAATTGTCTCTGCTTGTCTGGGTTGATAATCTGATAACTCAACGGGTATCTGGTGGAAAAAGTTTGAGAACCACTTGTTTGGAGCTTTTCTGTTGTAATAAATTTTTTAACTTTTTTATTTACTAGATATACTGTTAATTTTAATGTCTTGATCGCTTTCATCAAGAATTGGAGATTCGTTCTAAGGCAATGGACCAAATTCTGTCAATCTTCGCTGTTATTCAGCCAAACACTTTGGTTGTTGCAACAGAATAAGAACTTCGGAAGTATATTCCAAATTTGACTCAGATTTTCGATGAATTCTCTGATGAAGATATCAGTGTAGAAATTGAACGACTTCGGAGGCATTTGGAAGCTGCCAAAATCAGCGTTGAAGAGGCAAAGAAATGGACAGCATTGCAGTTTCTGGAATTTATTGTGAAATGGGATTTTTGTGAATCTTTGCCAAGCTTGTCACTGTGTTTGAGATTCTTTTTGACTGTCTGTGTGTCTATTGCTTCATGTGAAAGAAGTTTTTCCAAATTGAAATTGATAAAAAATTTCTTTCGCTCGACCATGAGTCAGACAAGATTCACAAATCTAGTTTTACTTTCAATTGAACATGAATATGCAAAGAAGACGAATTTTGATGAGGTCATTGATCAATTTGCAGAAATTAAGGCTGTGAATCTAATATACTATTTCAGAAATGAAGCCTTATATATATATATATATATATATATATATATATATATATATATATGATGAATAAAACCACGAAGGAAAGGAAACACAAAATGGTGCTCAAGCGCTTTCGTCTAATGACATCCTGTTCCTGAGGATGTCATTAGACGAAAGCGCTTGAGCACCATTTTGTGTTTCCTTTCCTTCGTGGTTTTATTCATCATAAATATTTTTCACGTGTTACCTTCGTGAAATAATTTTCATATATATATATATATATATATATATATATATATATATATATATATATATATATATATATGTAACAGTTTTTTTGCGCACACCTACAGGTCGCTACAATTGGTGTAGAACAATGCGGTTTTCACCATTCGATGCGTCTTTTTATTGTGCAGTGCCCATGCTAAAAAAAAATTCCCGAACATAAATCCTGCCCCCCCTTTAGGGGTACAGTTCTTCCCATTTCTTCATTTTTAATCATAATTTTGGCACAAATGGAGGAGGGGTGGGGTAATGGGGGAGGGGGTGGGGTTAATGGGGAAACTCAGAAAAATAGATGCGATATATATATGTAACCAAAAAAAAATTAAAGTAAATCCTTTGCAAGGTGCCAGCCCCCTTCCCCCCTTGGGGGTAATGGGGGAAGGGTGGGGGTAAATGGGGGAGAGGGGTGGGGTAATGGGGGAGGGGGTGGGGTTAATGGGGAAACTCAGAAAAAAAAATTGGTGGGGTAAATGGGGGAGGGGTATTGGGGAGAGGGGCGGGGTAATGGGGAAGGGGGGTGGGGTTAATGGGGAAACAGAAAAAAAATGATAACCAACATCGATTCCGGTCAGGAAGATCATGCTTATCACAACTAATGGAACACTATAACAATATTATTGATGCACTCGAAACAATGAAAACTATGATTTGGCGGGCCATAAAACTATAGAAATGAACGCAGTCATGAAAATCTTAGGCTTCAAATCCGAGCTCATTGTATTAAGATTTGTGAAGCTTTAGATTTTCATGGCTGCGTTCTTTTCTGTAGTTTTATTGAATGAATAATTGGTTTGCCAGTAACTGGAAGGCCGCAGGCACCCCAATTACTGAGGCCCAAGGTGAGAGGAATAGGAATGATATCCAGATAAAGGGCTACTGATGTTCAAGGGCCCCCAATTACTGTCGGTTCAGTTATTTGGTCAATAAAACTATAGAAATGAACGCAGTCATGAAAATCTTAGGCTGCAAATCCGAGCTCATTGTATTAAGATTTGTGAAGCTTTAGATTTTCATGGCTGCGTTCTTTTCTGTAGTTTTATTGAATGAATAATTGGTTTGCCAGTAACTGGAAGGTCGCAGGCACCCTAATACCTGAGGCCCAAGGTGAGAGGAATAGGAATGATATCCACATAAAGGGCTACTGATGTTCAAAATAAAATACGCCGTAGGCCCACAATTCAGCCGAAGCACCGCAGATCTAGCAAATAGCACCCCTAATAGCACCGATAGTAGGAAGTTCAAGGTCACACAAAGGGCGCTGATGTAGCATTGGTAAGTGACAAGTAGCGGTGACGTAGCACACAGGATCAGATCTGTTTCGTGAGGTGGTGAAGAACAAAGTGTGTGTTGGATATAGTCTGCAAAATGGGTCGTGAGGCAGACGTTACTCAGTGGCAAAAAGGAGCCATCGTGTTTGGCAGAGCCCACGGACACAAAATGTCTGAAGTAGCCCAATTTGTTGGTGTGTCAACGCGTACTGTCCAGCGAGTTTACAAAGAGTGGTGTAGTTCGCAATCAACTGACAATCGACGGCGTAACTGTGGCCGGAAAACAATTCGCGACAATAGGGCCCGCCGCCATGTTTCTCGTCTAGTAACTGCAAATCGTTTTCAAACCAGAGAACAATTGCTCCAAGAAACCAATGAGGTTCTCCAGCGACCAATTTCCGAACGGACATTGCGACGAGAACTGCATGCGATGGACATCTGGAGCAGGGTACCACGGAAGAGGCCGCTGTTAACAGCAAGTCACAAATTGGCACGTTATAAATGGGCTCAGAGGCACAAAAACTGGACTGCGGCAGATTGGAAACGTGTAATTTGGTCCGATGAGTCCCGTTTTTGTTTGTTCTCCAATGATGGGAGGCGACGAGTACATCGCAGGTCCAATGAAGCCTTTAATCCTGAATGTGTCGAAGGTGTGTTCAGGCTGGAAACAGAAAGTGAAGCGCAGGAATAGACACCCACGGACTCTGGCGGAACTTCGGGACCGGCTGATGAACGAGTGGCAGCAAATCGATGTTCAGTACATGCACAACTCGTAGAGTCTCTGCCTCGCCGGATTCGTGCGGTTATCAAGGCCAGAGGCGCCGTCACACGTTATTAGGTACATTCTGAGAGGGGTGACTAATTTTTTGTCCGGGTGCTTATATATATATATATATTATATATATATATATATATATATATATATATATATATATATATATATATATGTAACAGTTTTTTTGCGCACACCTACAGGTCGCTACAATTGGCGTAGAACAATGCGGTTTTCACCATTCGATGCGTCTTTTTATTGTGCAGTGCCCATGCTAAAAAAAAATTCCCTAACATAAATCCTTCGACCCCTTTTAGGGGGTACAGTTCTTCCCATTTCTTCATTTTTAATCATAATTTTGGCACAAAATGGGGGGAGGGGTGGGGTAATGGGGGAGGGGTGGGGTTAATGGGGAAACTCAGAAAAATAGATGCGATATATATATGTAACCAAAAAAAAATTAAAGTAAATCCTTTACAAGGTGCCAGCCCCCTTCAAAAAAAATTAAAGTAAATCCTTTGCAAGGTGCCAGCCCCCTTCCCCCTTCGGGTAATGGGGAAGGGTGGGGGTAAATGGGGGAGGGGGTATTGGGGGAGAGGGGTGGGTAATGGGGGAGGGTGGGGTTAATGGGGAAACTTCTAATATACTATTTCAGAAATGAAGCCTTATATATATATATATATATAATATATATATATATATATATATATATATATATATAACAGTTTTTTCCGCACACCTACAGGTCGCTACAATTGGTGTAGAACAATGCGATTTTCACCATTCGATGCGTCTTTTTATTGTGCAGTGCCCATGCTAAAAAAAAATCCCCTAACAAATTCCTTCCCCCTTTTAGGGGTACAGTTCTTCCCATGCCTGTACACGCATTTTTTAATTTTTCATTTTTAATCATAATTTTGGCACAAAATAAGTCAATATTTACTAAACATTTAATATTCGATTCACAAAAGATTTATTTATCGATTCAATTTAAAAAAGTATATATTTTTAAAATTCATAAAGAACAGTTTGCAAAAAACCAAAAACAAACATGCATTTTTAAAATTCAATGATTTTTATACAAAATATTTGATATTTGTTATAATTTTAACATTTTTCGATTCACAAAATTTCTTTATCGATTCAATACAAAAATCACAAAAGATTTATTTATCGATTCAATACAAAAAATTACATAATTAAAACGGGCAATTTAAATAAACACGAGTTTAAAGTTAAACGAGCCACACTCGAAATTATTTACCGTGACTTTTGTGCGTTTTATTACTGTGGCTTTTGTACAATAATTTTTACGTATACACAAACAATTTGATAGGATATTGATTTATCATTCTATTTTTTAGTGTCATAGAAATACGTTAATTAAGTTATCTGATTAGATGCGCTTTTATAGTTGAGATCATTTTTAGAAAATTATTTATTTTCCCCACTTTAAAAATATTACAAAATTTCTATTAGGTATCTAATATCATTATGCCTGTCGGTAAAGTAAGGAAAATAGCAATTATTTTCCATTTATGAAAATTCGGACCCCCTAGGCCTACAAAACCAATTTCCCCTTTTCTTTATCAAAAATTGTTGATTTTCGGAAGTCTTTCGGTTATAAATTTGTACCAGTCTATTGTTTATCTATAGTCTTACTATTATTATACTATAATAAGAGAGCTGTCCGTCCGTCCGTCCGTCCGTCACACTTTCAGAAATTACATATTACGCTATAAATGATCAGATTCAGAAATCTTGACACAATGTGAAGCTCAAAATTTTCACGGCTGCGTTCTTTTCTGTAGTTTAGCCTGTCTGTCTAACCGTCAGCGAAGCGACGGGTACTGTACTAGTCTAATATACTATTTCAGAAATGAAGCCTTATATATATATATATATATATGTAACAGTTTTTTTGCGCACACCTACAGGTCGCTACAATTGGTGTAGAACAATGCAGTTTTCACCATTCGATGCGTCTTTTTATTGTGCAGTGCCCATGCTAAAAAAAAATCCCGAACATAAATCTTGCCCCCCCCCTTTAGGGGTACAGTTATTCCCATTTCTTCATTTTTAATCATAATTTTGGCACAAAATGGGGGAGGGGTGGGGTAATGGGGGAAGGGGTGGGGTTAATGGGGAAACTCAGAAAAATAGATGCGATATATATATGTAACCAAAAAAAAATTAAAGTAAATACTTTGCAAGGTGCCAGCCCCCTTCAAAAAAAATTAAAGTAAATCCTTTGCAAGTGCCAGCCCCCTTCCCCCCTTGGTGGTAATGGGGGAAGGGTGGGGGTAAATGGGGGAGGGGGTATTGGGGGAGAGGGGTGGGGTAATGGGGGAGGGGGTGGGGTTAATGGGGAAACTCAGAAAAAAATTTGTGGGGTAAATGGGGGAGAGGGGTGGGGGAGGGGGTATTGGGGGAGAGGGGTGGGGTAATGGGGGAGGGGTGGGGTTAATGGGGAAACTCAGAAAAAAAAATGATAACCAACATCGATTCCGGTCAGGAAGATCATGCTTATCACAACTAATGGAACGCTATAACAATATTAGTGATGCACTCGAAACAATGAAAACTATGATTTGGCGGGCCGCAGGGCCCCCAATTACTGTCGGTTCAGTTATTTGGTCAATAAAACTATAGAAATGAACGCAGTCATGAAAATCTTAGGCTTCAAATCCGAGCTCATTGTATTAAGATTTGTGAAGCTTTAGATTTTCATGGCTGCGTTCTTTTCTGTAGTTTTATTGAATGAATAATTGGTTTGCCAGTAACTGGAAGGCCGCAGGCACCCCAATTACTGAGGCCCAAGGTGAGAGGAATAGGAATGATATCCAGATAAAGGGCTACTGATGTTCAAAATAAAATACGCCGTAGGCCACAATTCAGCCGAAGCACCGCAGATCTAGCAAAATCGGCGCGTAGCGCCGACCTTTTGCTAGTCCTCTCTATTTATCTTTGAAGAATAGGCTGAGAATTGAGACTGGATTTTTTGTGTTTTTTGTATAAAATAAAATGCAGTATTACCTGTTCACTGAATTTTTAATGTCCTGCATTTTTCTTATTTCCAGTTTGCTTATGACAGTACTGTACTGTTTAAAAATCTACTGTGTGTTTAAATTTTAAAATTATTTATGGGGGGGTGCCAAAGGAAGGATCCGCCCCAGGTGCCAAATACTTTAGGTACGCCCCTGGGCCCAATACAGAACACCCTGAGGAACGCCGCTCGTTACATTAGCCCAAGACGACTGCGTTCCATCAACGACTACCCTCTGTTTCCTACCTCGCAACCACAAGTAGGGGGATAATATCCCTCCCTGCCTGACACCATTGGTCACAGAGAATGGCTCTGAATTAACCCCACCCCATCTTACAATCATTGTCTGGTGATTATACCAGAATATTAATACACGGATCAAGTAACCAGGTGCATTACGATTTACAAGTTTCAGGAATAATTTGTTATAATTAACACGATCAAATGCTTTAAAGGCATCAAGGAAACAAAACTACTCTGCATCTAGAGTTTGGTATTTACAGACCATTTCCTTCAAGGCATACACACAGATATCAGTACTGTGTTTCTTTTTGAAACCAAATTGGTTATCACTAGTATACAGGTAACATTCAAGTATATTAATGAGTATACAGTATATTCAAACATCTTAGACATAATACTGGCCAAGGCTATTGGCCTATAGTTATCTTTACTGTTGATTTTACCCTTTTTATCTTTTAGTACTGGCACCAAAACAACGGATAACAATGTATCCGGCAAAACACCACGTATGAGTAAGCCTTTAAAGCACAAAGCTAAAAGAGGCACTAATCTGTCTCTACTGAATTTCAGATGCTCAGCAGAAATACCATCAATACCACATGATTTGTTACAATCTAAACATTTTATGGCCTGTTTAGTCTCAAATACACTAACTCTTATATCTGAACTATAGGTAGCATCACAATTAACATTATTGTTCTTATGTACAGAGTTGAATAACTCACTGTAGTGTTCCTTCCATAATTTAACTTTAAATTCTCAGTTCCAGTTACATTTTCAATATTAGCAGGGAGAGACATTGCATTGCTATTCATTGTTTTTAATTCTTCCCAAAAGTTTCTTGGATTCTTACTGGCAAACTTTCAAGCCAGAGTATCCCTGTTTAACTCATCCTCATGACTTTTATATACTTTAATGCATACTTGAACCTGGCATTAGCCCTCTATTTTTGTTATAATACAGGGCCTTACCTTGGCTTCCCTTGTTCACACCACATTAGAAAAGCATTTCTTGATGCATTACGAAGTTCAGCCACATAATTGCTCCAGCCAGGTCTATATGTATAATTTTTTCTCGTAAATATACACTGAGCGGCAGAAAAATCGGCCCACTTGGAATATCGCGAAAAGCAAATAAAGTGGGCAAGCTTCTGTTTATAAAAGTTTTAAAATTCGAAAATATAGTCTATGAGGCAACCAAATAACGAGCCAAAACAACATCAGCTGCGAACACACTACCTGTAACGAATTTTCGACTTCTTTTAAGAATTCGACAGTCTGACATTCAGTTGCTCTTAGACTGCTAGTGCCACCTTTTTCTTCCACTATGGGAGTAGGCATTTGCGCATTGGCGGTCCTGGCATTTGTGGCGCCCTAGGCGAGATCATGCAAAGGTGCCCTTCCTCTGTCAACAGCACACTCTCCCCCCCCCCCGGTGCATAACCTCTGCCGCAGTAAAACACACTGAACACATTGTCTTTAAAACATAAAGCACCTCCTTCATTTATTGTTCTTAGCTTCAAGTAAGAACAAGTTGTCTTGAAACAAAAACTACAAAGAAATCTTGTATGAATAATTATAATAAGTGAACTCAATAAAGATTCCCAAATAGATTGCAAACAAAATAAATATTCCAATGTATATTGCACACAAAATAGATAAATAAAAAACACGAATAAATCACACAATGTAGCTTAATAAAGGAATAAGATTGCCAGCTAGCAAATAACTGAATTTTAAATTTGGTTTTGAAGTTTTAGGTCTAGTTGTTTTCCTATTAAAACCTGATCCTTCTGGTCTTCCTTGATGCAAATTCATCAATGATGTTATCACTGGAAATCTGCTCAGAAACCGCATGGTTAATGCTGATGACAGCAAGACCATTGGAAATGTCCAATTCTGAAACCCATAAGAATTAGAAGTCTATCTGTTACTAAACGCAAATGCAGTGGCGGTCCTGGACATAGGCGATATAGGCGGCCGCCTAGGGCGCCAATTGGTGGCGGGGGCGACATAGCACGCCTGTTTTTTGTTTTTTCTCAAATAGGCTCCAGTCCAAGGCTCGAGAAATTTACCAACTCACGGTCTCACCAATCCCGGTCGGAGATAGATATTTATCCTTGGTGATAGGTATCGATTTTGCTTGTAAAAATCAATTTATAAAACCAAATTAAAAGTTATTTCATTAAAATAAACAAGCAATGAAATAGGTATAAGTTAAAACTGCTTATAATTATTAAAATCAAGCAGAGTAAATTAGAATGTAGCTAGCGACGGATTTTTCTCCACTCCACAATTTCGTATGTGTTCTAGTTTACAGTGAGTCGTGTCTGGCCGAGCATCATGTTGAAGAGGACAAAGCCGTCAGGTGCACAGGGAAGAAAGAGAAGAAAAGAGGAAGAGGAGATGCGATCGAAAAGTAGAGGTATGTCATGAACATTTTATTTAAGTTTCATTGTTATATCTAACATTATTTTTTAAACTGTAAAATCAAGATAAGTTTGCTACTTTAAGTGAGCAATCCGCTATTTTAGGCAAAAATCATCAATTTTTTTCTTTTCTTTTTTTTGTTGAAATGACTTCTAAAATTTGTCTGCTTCATGTTTGTGTTGTCAGATTTTGGGTTTTTAGTTTAAAACCCTCACCCTCCCCATAACCTACCCTTTATGGCTAGGTGTAAGGTTTATAGGCGTTTAGTTTTATGATAGTATTGGGCTTAACTAGATTTCTGCTGTTATTAACATGTGCTTATCAGTGTGACCACTCTACATTTTAATTATCCCAAGAACACCCAACAAAATTTCCCCAGAATTCCCAAGGTTATATAAATATTCGAATGATTTAATTTTTCATCGAATTATACTTTTCTTTAACAAAAATGTGACAATAATCTGGAAAATACACAATAAACAAATATAAACCCCAAATAAAATAAATGGCATGTGGCAGTAATAAGTTATTTACAATGACAGAAGCAACTGTGTGTCATCATGTTTGCTTCACATGATAACATTTATTTATATCGTTTCAGATCAGGGGCGTACCTAAAGTATTTGGCACCTGGGACGGATCCTTCCTTTGGCACCCCCATAAATAATTTTAAAATTTAAACACACAGAAAAATATATTATGTTTGCAAGTAGATTTTTAAAAAGTACAGTACTGTCATAAGCAAATTGGAAATAAGAAAAATGCAGGACATTAAAAATTCAATGAACAGATAATACTGCATTTTATTTTATACAAAAAACACAGGAAATCCAGTTTCAATTCTCAGCCTATTCTTCAAAGGTAAATAGAAAGGATTCACAGCCTTAATTTCTGCAAATTGATCAATGACCTCATCAAAATTCACCTTTGCATATTCATGTTCAATTGAAAGTAAAACCAGATTTGTCAATCTTGTCTGACTCATAATCAAGCGAAAGAAATTTTTTATCAATTTCAATTTGGAAAAACTTCTTTCACATGAAGCAATAGACACACAGACAGTCAAAAAGAATCTCAAACACAGTGACAAGCTTGGCAAAGATTCACAAAAATCCCATTTCACAATAAACTCCAGAAACTGCAATGCTGTCCATTTCTTTGCCTCTTCAACGCTGATTTTGGCAGCTTCCAAATGCCTCCGAAGTCGTCCAATTTCCACACTATCTTCATCAGAGAATTCATCGAAAATCTGAGTCAAATTTGGAATATACTTCCGAAATTCTTATTCTGTTGCAACAACCAAAGTGTTTGGCTGAATAACAGCGAAGATTGACAGAATTTGGTCCATTGCCTTAGAACGAATCTCCAATTCTTGATGAAAGCGATCAAGACATTAAAATTAACAGTATATCTAGTAAATAAAAAAGTTAAAATTTATTACAACAGAAAAGTTCCAAACAAGTGGTTCTCCAACTTTTTCCAACCAGATACCCATTGAGTTATCAGATTATCGACCCAGACAAGCAGAGACAATTAATTATCAATGCCAATGCATTAACACTAATTCAATATAGTATGGTATAACGCTAGCTATTATAATTGATATCATTATTTAATAAGCAGTAAGCATTAACAACATATTAAATATGCAATGATACTACACTGGACATTGTAAAATTGTTGAACTTGACTAATCCAATAAGCATTAATACTAATTCAATATAGAATAGTTCTGTAGTTGTTGATGTAAATCTGAAACGGTGTTTACTATCATATATTAAGCATGTAAGCATTAACACATCTCCATGCAGTCACATCATCACCTTCTCTGTCTTAACATCACCATGTAGTTGCATTAAAAAAAATCATGCAGTCATATCACCACCACCATCGTAAGATGATCACATAGTCATCATAAAAAACTCAGTCATACACATCATCGTTAATTCAGTAGTCATGGTTGTAGGAAAAAAGTCAAGTTTAAAGTTTAGTGCAAAGTGTGACTTTCCTGTGTCTTTTTACTGATAACCAGTAGTCACAGGGACCACCATTCATAAACATGAGTTTCTATAACATCACGACGATGCATTTATTACAACATCACAACGATGCATTTACCGGGTATCATAACATCACGACGATGCAGCACTTAAACATCACTATGATACCACATTGTCAAAAATTACTGGGCACTGGTATAAGTACCATGATATTGTTATAAACACCAGCACTTTATGCTTTATCATAATTATTTAATGAAACATACCTTATGTATGTGGAGTCACAGTATCAAGTAAACAAGACTTGGAATGTCAGTTGCAGCCAGCTGGCTATGCTCAAAAACTGATGACTAAAACGTCAACAAACGTTCGCCTTTCGATGTAATTTTTATCAAATATTTAATTTTTCGTTTGTAAATTTTGTATTACCAATAAAAATAAAAATTTATTTTATAGTGGAAATTAATATTAAGCTGTTGTAATAGTTTGAACATTTTTAAATTTTTTCTTACTTTGGCGAATTTTTCACTTGGTTTGAAAACTCGTACTGGTATTTCAACTCTCCCGATGGCACCCCCCTCCTGGCTGTCACTCGGGGCGAACCGTCCCCCTCGCACTCCCCTTAGTACGCCACTGTTTCAGATGCATTGCTAAAATATCTTGGAGGACTCTCCTCTGCTAAAGTAAAGGAACATTTCATGGGGTTCCTGGAGGCAGAGGAGTCCACTGGCCAAAGTTTGTCGTCCCTAATTTTGAAAAGACTAGAGAGGACCTAAACATTCCCTTTGATGACTGCAGAGGACAGTCGCATGACAACGGAGCCAACATGAGAGGCAAAAACAAGGGAGTCCATGCCAGGCTGCTGGAAAAGAATCCACGAGCTCTATTTGTGCCATGTGGAGCTCATACATTAAATCTGGTGGTAGTTGATGCTGCTAAAAGCTCCACTGGCTATTTTGGCATCTTGCAGACGCTCTACACCCTGTTCTCGGCTTCTGCACAAAGATGAGCTATCCTGAACAACCATGTTAACTTGATTTTAAAATCATGGTCAGAGACAAGGTGGGAAAGCAGGGTGAAGAGTATTGAGCCAGTAAGGTACCAAGCAGCATCAGTGAGAGAGGCACTCATTGAGGTGAGGGGTCAAACCACTGACCCTATGGTAAAGATTGAGGCCCAGTCTTTGGCAGAGGAGATAGGGTCATACCGGTTTTCAATCTGCACTGTGGTGTGGTATGACATCCCAAGCCAGATACAGCAAGTCAGCAAACTAATCCAGTCTCTCTCATGCAGTTGGATGTGGCTGTCAATCTGCTAAGGAAGACTGAAACAACTCTCAGCACTTACAGAACAACAGGCTTTGTGGCTGCACAAACCTCAGCCATGGACATGTGCGAAGGCATGAATGTGGAGGCTGTTCTCCAGCAAAAGAGGCTGAGGTCCACAAAGCGGCACTTCTCCTATGAGTCCCCTGATGAGCCCATCAATGACGCACTTAAAAATTTGGAGGTGCCCTTTTTCAATGTGGTGGTGGATGCTGCTATCTCGTCACTACAGGAAAAATTGCAGACCTTGGGAGAAGTGAGAGACAAGTTTGGAGTGCTCTCAAACTTCCAAAACTTGTCAAATGAGATGACAGAGCAATCAGAAACGCTCAGTAATACTTTAAGCTGTCGAGGACATTCTGATCTAGATGGTAGGGAGTTGGCACAGGAATTAAAGAATTTGCCTGAACTGCCATCTACGAG
Organism: Bathynomus jamesi; assembly: GCA_023014485.1. Lineage (NCBI taxonomy): Eukaryota > Metazoa > Arthropoda > Malacostraca > Isopoda > Cirolanidae > Bathynomus > Bathynomus jamesi. The sequence goes on from JAJOZX010003028.1 coordinate 391,124, forward strand.
CATGACAGCACTCCAGCTGCTGACGTTTATCCATGAAAGGCAGCTCACAGAGATCTATCCCAACCTCTGGGTCGCCCTTAGGGTTGCTGTGACCTTTCCAATGACAATGGCTGGAGCGGAGACGAGCTTTTCCAAGCTCAAGTTTATCAAGACTTACCTGAGATCCACCATGATGCAAGACCGCCTCAGTGGTTTTGTCTGTCATCAGCATTAACCATGCGGTTTCTGAGCAGATTTCCAATGATAACATCATTGATGAATTTGCATGAAGGAAGACCAGGAGGATCAGGTTTTAATAGGAAAACAACTAGACCTAAAACTTCCAAACCAAATTTAAAATTCAGTTATTTGCTAGCTGGCAATCTTATTCCTTTATTAAGCTACATTGTGTGCTTTATTAGTGTTTTTTATTTATCTATTTTGTGTGTAATATACACTGGAATATTTATTTTGTTTGCAATCTATTTGGGAATCTTTACTGAGTGTTCAATTATTATTCATACAAGATTTCTTTGTAGTTTTTGTTTCAAGACAACTTGTTCTTACTTGAAGCTAAGAACAATAAATGAATGAGGTGCTTTATGTTTTAAAGACAATGTGTTCAGTGTGTTTTATTGCGGCAGAGGTTATGTACCGGGGGGGGGGGAGTGTGCTGTTGACAGAGGAAGGGCACCTTTGCATGATCTCGCCTAGGGCGCCAAAAATGCCAGGACCGCCACTACCTTCGGGGCCAGTAATTTTAATTATTTAATTTATTAACACCTAGGTGCACAACCTGGGGACCTAATCAATATGTGTGAAGTTTCATGTTTGTAACTGCTTCCACTTTGGAGTTATGGCTGGAATAGACAGACACATACACACACACACACACGTCCTTTTATTATTATTTAGTAAGTAAACAATTGTATTTTATTTTTTTTGTATGTTTTGCATTTTCTTTTGAACCTTCACAAACTTCTCTAAACTACTCTAAACCCCATCCGCAGTAACTAGGTCGTTGCACCAAAAGATCCGCATTTCTACACTTTTGATCCCCCCTTTGGGAAGTCCTGGCTACGGGACTGGATAGTTCTTTTAATTAGCAAGACATTTGTAATTGTTTAAAAAAAATTCTGTGATATTGTTGTATCCAAATTAGATTTTGTATCATATTTGAATGAGACTGATCTAATAAAACAATACAGATACAAATGATTTTACACTCACTCATTGATGGTCTGTTTTAAGAAACAATTTTTAGTACTGTGCCCTTTTTATTTAAGGGGGTGCCCTTTTTTCTTTGGACCCCCCTTACTGGAATGCCTAGATCCGCCCTTGCTGGTCGATAGTTCTTTGCTTGAGATCTGGTCCCTCCTTTATATATAGGGACAATGTTTGCTCTTTTCAAGATGCTCGGCATTTCCCCAGTGTCCAGGGATCTTCTCCATATCCAGTGTAACGGTGTAGCTATCTCATTTTTACAGTTTCTAATCAATAATGCGCTCCAATTGTCCGGACCTGCAGCTGAATGTGGTTTCATTTGTCCTATAGCTCTCGCTACATCTTCTGGGATAAAATCAAAGTCTGTTATACACTCTCCTTGCAATTTCTCTTCAAAGAATGTATCTATGTCAGGTATCGCTTTGTCACTTTTTGGGGTACTGAAAACTGATTCATAGTGGTATCTCAATGTTTCAGATATTTCTTTTAGATCGTCAGTTAGTTCATTATTTTTTTCCTTAAGGGCCCGATAGTGGCGCGCGTTTTTTGTTTCCCTTTTCGCATAGCTAAAGAAGCATTTTGGATTTTCCTTTATTGCTTCTACCGCCTTTTCCTCTTTCCTCTCTATATGGCCCTTAATCAGGGTTCCTGAGGTACGCTGTCCTTGCAGCCGCGCCGTACATTGACCTACAGGCCATCTACCAGATGAGGCAGTACAGGGAGCAGGGAGAGATGCAGGGCCTTGCAGGCCCAGATGGGAGAGACCTGTCTCAAGTCGATGAAAAAGCACTACTGGTACCACGACCCTTCCCTTGTAGTTCTTGCTCTTGGTGACGAGGGCATGCCTGAGGAGGAGAGACAAGCCTTGCTCTGGCTCTAGCTATCACGGAGAAACCTGACTATTTTGTGATTAGCGAGCCAAAGGATCCTGGATTCTTGAAGGAGTGGTGTAGTGGTTAGCGTCGCTGACTACGAATCCATCGGCCCCGGGATTGAGACCCGGTGACGGCAGGCGGCGCGCAGCAAAATCCAGCTGTTTAACCTTCCACACAATGAAGAAATTGGTTGGTAGATAAATGGGTACTCTGGATAGCATAGTGGTTAAGACGTTGGGCTGCTGGTTGGGGATAGTTCGGATTCCACGTTAAACTGTAGGTCTAAGGTGGAATGACAAGCTTGACCTTCGTCAGGATGAACAATTCGGGCGGAAGAAAAACCAAAGTTATATATATATATATATATATATATATATAGTCTTTATGCCTTTATGTGAGTTCGAACGACGGTTCAGAATCGACCTCGGGTCTACCCCTCTGCAGCATCCCGCCTCATTTGCAGGATTTGGTGAAGGAGGATTCGAATTGCTGTCTGATCTCCTCCTGCCCTCGTAGCCAGCCACGCATGGCTGATCAGAGACTTTGCACAGGAATCTGTCCAGCTGGACATATAACGACTGTGTACCTACCTACTTACTTCGTAGGCTTTGGTCTTAGGTAGATTTTTATGCAATTGTTTCGTATTTGCATTCACACCATAGTCTAATGATGTAGCCCAGCAAACACACTACGTAAATACAACGTTGTATCCTGGTTGAATCTTGGTCATGTCAGAAATTGACGTTGTACTGACGTAGTCACAATGTAAAACTTAAACGTTATTGTTATAAAATCTAGAAGAGGAAGAGCCATTGTTGTCCCAAGGCGATATGATGATTAAGCTGATTGATGCAGCATTGCTTATATATATTAAGTTAAGGTGTGTATATATATATCCATCTCATAATTGTAAGGTTAGTAAAAAATTCACTTAATTTAGAGCTAGCACTTTTGGGCTCTTGTGGCATCATTGTTTGGGCACTCTTGTGGCATCATTTTTTGGGGGGCGCTGCGCGTCCTTTCTAGCTTATTGAATGCGGCACTTACAGGGCGTAGTCTTAAGAGAGCTCGCTTGCAATTCAGTTTGGTTGTTTAGATACAAGATTGTTGCATCGCGCAATGGTGCAGGTTATGTTGTTGTTGCAAGGTTTAGAAAGAAGACCATAAATAGTGCCCCTTTTGTTTTTTATCTTAATTTTATGCAACTGAGGCCTAAGGTAGGCCCACATCGAGTGAGCAACCCTGAGGTAGGACCTAATAGGACCTCCAAGTCCGTAAGTTTTTAGTCTAGCTTAACTTGGGCTGTAGGTTAAACTGGCTCTTCAGAGCTTGGCCGTTCAGGGCTTAGCTGGGATTCTGAAGTCTTCTGGCAAACTGGGGCTTGGTGTTAATCGTTTACCACAAAGAAAATGATTTGTTATCAATGGCTCTGCATCCTGCATACTGTTATAAACAAAAGTGATAGGCCTACTGTTCATCATTGCTTCTACTTCACACAAAACAGTGCAGAATTCTTCTTTGCTCAAATGAACATTAGCTAAAAGTTTCTTTAACGGACACTTTACACTTCTCACTAGCCTTTCCCAAAATCCTCCCCACCATGGTGCTCTCTCAACAATAAACTCCCACTGTACCCCTTGGTGTGAAAAGTAGGATTGGAATACTTCCTCTTTTAGCAAGGACCAAACTTCTTGGAGTTCCTTTGCAGCCTTTTTGAAGGTTTTTGCATTATCCGATATGATTTTATTTGGGAAACCCCTTCTGTTCACAAACCTTTTAAAGGCCAAAAGAAATACATCACTACTTAAGTTGCTTACCAACTTCAAATGGATTGCTCTGGTGGTAGCACATGTGAAAAGACATACATAACCTTTGTTAGACTCCCCTTGCTCATACACATAGACTGGACCTGCGAAGTCTACTCCCACTACATCAAATGGGGCAGTATAGACACACCGTTCTCTTGGAAGTGGAGCCACCTTTTCATAATAAGGCTTTGCACTCTAACGCTTGCAAACCATACATTTATGCAAGACCGTTTTTACTACTTGTCTAATTTTGGGAATCCAAAACTGTTGTCTAATCTCTATTATCACTTTCTAACTCCAGCATGTAACAAATTATGATGAGTATCCAGGATGAAAAATTCCACAAAGTGCCCCCCCAGAAGGTAGCAAAATTGGATGTCTTTTCTCCTCTGGAAGCCCAGAAAACTGTAGTCTACCTCCTACTCTCAATAAATCCTGGTCCAAAAACACATCCAAACCCTTGAGAGCAGAATGTCTCGGTAGAACCTGTAATGGACTGCTGGTGAGCAATTCCCTCTCTTCACCAAATTTTTCCTTCTGCACATATATCACCCATTATTGCCTGGCTTGCTGAATCTCCTTACTGTTCAGAATTCCTTCTCTTCTTGTTTCTCCCTTAATATTGTTTGTAAATCTGTATACCCATGCTGTCACTCTTAACAACCTTTTCAGACTGCTAATGTCCTCAAGCCTCAATATGGAGTCCTGCTGCATAACTTGACAACTGTTCACAGTGCATTTTCTCATTTCACTCACCCATTCTTCTTGAGCCTGGCATTCTCCTACAATAGGCTGATTAGAAAGCCAGTTTTCACTTCCAAGTTTTAGCCACTCTGGCCCATTCCACCACAAACTTGACTGTGCAAGCTCTTTCACTGAAATTCCTCGTGTTGGTAAATCAGCTGGGTTTTAGGTGCCTGGACAATGCTTCCATTGCTTGGGATCTGTGTGTGCTTGAATTTCCTCCACCCTATTGGAAACAAATGGTTTCCATTTCCTTGCCTGGCTTCTTAACCAGTGCCAAACTATAGTGGAGTCTGTCCAATAATAGCTTGGAATTTCATAGAGAGGACCAAAGACTTTTGCACTGTAACTGCAAGCCGACTAGCAATTCCAACCTTGGAATAGAAAGCCTTTTCAAAGGTGCTACTCTGCTCTTTGCAGCAACCAATCTGCAACTTATTTCCTCTTTGAATGTGCCTCTTATATAAATACAAGTTGCATAGGCCTCCTCACTTGCATCACAAAAGATGTGCAGCTTCAAATTGTATGAAGTATTGTTCAACTCTCCAAAGTACCATCTTGGGATTTCAATGTCTCCAAGATGTGCCAATTCTTTGAACCAATATTTCCACCTTACCACCATTGTTATTTTATTTATTTGTCGGGTTCAAAATCCCAGCTGAGCCGTGAACGGCCAAATTCTAAAGGGCAAGTTCTACCTAAAGCCCAAGTTAAGCTAAATTAAAACTTACGGATTTGAGATCCTATTAGGTCCTACCTCAGGGTAACCTCAGGGTTGCTGACTCGATGCGGGCCTACCTTAGACCTTAAATTACATGAACTTAAAGTAAACAAAAGGGTACTATTTGTGGTCTTCTTTCTGAACCTTGCAACAACAACGCAACCTGGACTATTGCACGATGCAACAATCATGTATCTAAACAACCAAACTGAATTGCAAGAGAGCTCTCTATCAAACCACACCTTTACGTACGACCTTCCACAAACGAGTAGAAAAGACGCGCAGCGTCCCAAAATGATGCCAACAGTGTGACCAAACAATGATGCCACAAGAGCTAAAAAATGCTAGCTCTAAATTAAGTTAATTTTTCACTAACCTTACAATTATGAGATGGATATATATATACACACCTTAACTTAATATATATACAAGCAATGCTGCATCAATCAGCTTAGTCATCGTATCGCCTTGGGACAACAATGGTTCTTCCTCTTCTAGATTTTCTAACAACCATATGATCAGGTAACTCTTGGTCCCAACTAAGTCCAATTTCCCAGAGACTCTGAAACCAAATTTTTTACTTTATCACAAATGGAGCCAGGAATCCAAGAGGATCAAAGACCTTCGAAGCCAAACTAAGAGCTGTACGTTTTGTCCACCTTGTCTCATTCTCAGCCAGCTCTACTAAAGATTTCGCATTGAAGGTAAACAAATCCTCTCCTTGCTGCCAAACCATGCCTAGCACCTTTGTGTCTATTGCCCACAACTCCTTAATACCAGAATCCTCAGTACTTTCTGCTGCATCAGGTACTACACAGGACTGACTCATAAACTGTTGTAATTGAGAATGATTGGTCTGCCATTTTCTAAGCTCCATGCCAGCCTCCCTCATTATAGCTCTAGCCTCCCTGAATATCTGTTTAGCCATTTCTGTATTATCCACGGAACACAGCAAATCATGAACATAAAAATTTTTCCTTATGTGTTCAATAGTGTTAGGATAGACTTCAGAATATTTCCTAAAATGGTACTGCACAGTAGCTGCCAACAGAAATGGACTAGAGCTGAGGCCAGAAAACACTTACTTCATTCTATATGTTTGAACCTTAGGTTCATTTTCCAACAAGTCTTTCGTATCCACCCACAGATACCTTACTGCATCTCTGTCCTCTGGTTTTAACTTTATCTGCAAAAAGGCTTGCTTCACATCTGCAGTCAATGCTACTCTACCAAACCTGAATCTCAGTAACAAGGAAAATAAATCTGCATTTAAATTTGACCCAGCATCCAAACAGTCGTTCAAGGACACACCACCTTTGTCCTTGGCTGAGCCATCAAAAACTGTCCTCAATTTGGTGGTAGTTTTGTCTCGCCGTACCACTGCGTGGTGTGGCAGATAATGTGCCTCCTGGCTCACCAGCTCACCTTGCACCCTTTCAGCATAGCCCTCCCTTACATAGCTCAGGATGGCCTCATTGTATTCATTTAACAAATCCTCATTTTTTCTTAGCCTGTCCAATGAAGTTTCCACCCTCCTATTAGCTAGCTGAAGGTTTGAACTGGGTTTGCAAGAATCCTTCCAAGGAAGGCCAACTTCATAGCAACCATCTCTAAACCCAATCCCTTTTTCAAATTGCTCTAAAACATCACTGGTCATTGTACTCGCCTGCTTCTCCTTTATGCCAATGGATTCAAGTTCCCAAAAGGCTTTCAAATGCCTTTCCAAACCATAGCTGTTCTCCTCAATCTTAACAAAAAGAGCTTTAACTTCCATTTCATTGCAATAGCTACCATGTAGCATCCAGCCTAGCTTACTTTCAATAGCTACCGGGCCTCGAGATGTGCGGACAATATTACCAGTGAATCAGTGATGAAGTCCCAATAATAGTCAGCTCCAATCAAAATCAAAATCTTCTGTTCCTTCAAACTTATTATTGCCCAAATTAATTCCTTTAACTTGCAATTCTTGGACGCATGCCATATCTAAACAAGTAGTGACTGGAGCACAAAGTTCCTCAATCTCTACAGCTTGGACCTTAATAGTGAGACTTTGTGGTAACAACCCCTTAACCAGAACTTCTACCTTCTTAACTTTGGTTCGGTTTTGAACGGAACCCCCAAACCCAGAAATTCTTAAATTTTCCCTCTTAAGTTCTTTAAACTTAAATTTTCTGGAAATTCTGGTCTTAATAAAGCTACACTGGCTACCACTATCAAACAACACTCTTACGGTAGCTTCTTCATCATTCCCAATTAATAATGCTGCAGCTGTTTGCAATAATCCCCCTTTACTTTTACTCCCTTTCATAGCAGTGGCATGTGCCACTGATGTCTCTACTTCAGGGGTAGTCCTACTAGGAGTGTTCTCACACAATAATGGCTGATGCCGGCCATGGCATTTTTTGCACAAAATTTTAAACTTACAAAACCTTGCTCTGTGACCTTTCAAAAAACATTTAAAACATGCTGTGGACTTAGTTATAATGTTTCAGACCAACAAAGACGCCAGGATCCACTCATGGCTGGTCCACCCAACTGTGCTCGCAACTGTGCACTGTGTATGTCCTCCGTGGTGGCGGAGGGGACCCACAATTCCACCTGGGCTCCGAACCACAAGAACACAAGAAACCTATGTAACAACTGCCTGCACATTCGCAACTACCAACTTTTGCAAAACCAAATAACTATCAATTAAAAACTAATTAATTATCGATTTAAAACTAAAGATAGAATCTCTGGATCCAGAGGATCAAGTCATAATAGACTACTATCCACAAATATGTTACACTCTATATCTATTTATAACCGACATGCAAATATATCAGATCCAAAGAATCCAGTCATTTTCATTACGGTATCCATCAATACTAGTACCTTGCCCAACGAAAAATAAGTCACGGTCCATATCGATTGCGGACCAAGTCCTTTCTCTCCTCAAAAGGTAAAGCCTCAGCCACCTCACATTTGTATGACTTGTGGTTGCCTTCGCAACATATGCATTCCTTAATTCCCTTTAATTTATTCTCAGAGGATGCATGTAGAGCTGACACTGTACCTGGGCTATTCCTTTTTATAGAAACTTTGGTGCTGTGCCTGCCTTTGTCCCCTTGTTTAACATCCCACTGTGCAAACTCAGTTCCCTCTCGTCTTGCTAATTCTGTGCCTAAAAGACTTAACATCTGCTGAAGGGGGATGTATACATGTTCTGTAGAGTGTCCTCTACTTAATTCAAGCAAAATTGAGCTAAGCAATTTAGACTCCAGTATAGTAACCAACATTATACCATACCTTTCCATTCCTACACCCAAGTTGTCCAGGGACCTAGTTCTAACTTCAAATTCATCATATAACTACCGTAACTCCTTGACACTATTGGGATTATTAACAGGAGGTATAGCTAAAAGTTCGCGGAGGTGGCTTTTAATTAAGATCTCTGGCTTACCAAACCGTTTCTTTAATATACCCCAAGCCACATTATAATTAGCCTCTGTTAATGCTAATCCTGCTATTGTCTTTGTGCCTCCCCTTCCAAGAGGGACTGCAAATAATTAAACTTCTCCACCGCACTTAACACTTGACTAGAATGAATGATTAAAAACTGTCTGCCCATCCTTGCCATTCATGAATACTTCCAGAAAATGTTTTGAGTACAAGCCTCGGTAATTGAACTGCAGCTCTGTTAACCTTAACTTCACAAACACCATTTGTTGAGGGTTGTGTTTCATTAATAGACCTGGTCTCCAACTGTACTGAGCTGCTAAACTCTTTTGCTCTGTGGCATTCTTTAATTATATCATCAATTCTTCTTCTTCCGCAGCTTATTATCCCATCTTTACATGGGGTCGCTGTTTTTGGTTCGTCTTCTCCACTCTCCTCTGTCGTATACCACGTCCTCCTCCAAGTCCTTCTCCCTGATGTCCGCCACCACACAGTCCCTCCATCTCGTCTTCGGTCTTCCTCTTCTTCTCCGTCCCGGCAACTCCATCTCCAGCACTCTGCGCCCCACATACTCCTCTTCTCTTCTCCTGACGTGTCCATACCACCTCAGCCTGGCCTCCTGCACCTTCTTAGATGCTTCCGCCACCTTCACTGTTCCTCTTATATGCTCATTTCTGACCCTATCCCTCCTCGTCACTCCACATCCATCTCAACATCTTCATTTCAGCCACATCGATTTTTCTTTCATTGCTCTTCTTCATTGGCACAGTCTCCATTCCATACAACATTGCCGGCCTCACCACTGTTTTGAATACCTTTCTCTTCAGTTTCACTGGGACCCTCTTATCACAGAGCACCCCTGATACGTCTCTCCAGTTCTTCCACCCCGACTGTATTCTACAGTTTATCTCTCTCTCTGCTCCCCCCTCTGCATCCACTGTTGACCCCAAGTATTTAAAATACTCCACCGTCTTAACACGCTCCCCACTCAATGTCACTTCCCCTCCTCGGTCCTGCTGCACATCACATCTCATATATTCGGTCTTCTTTCGGCTAATTCTCATCCCCCTACTTTCCAACGCCTCTCTCCAATTTTCCAACTACTGCTCCACCTCCTCTTTCGTCTCCCCACTCAACACAACATCGTCTGCATACATCATGCACCACGGTGCCTCCCCTCTAATCCTGTCCATCAACACATCGAATACCACATTGAAAAGGAAGGGGCTCAAAGCTGATCCTTGGTGCAGACCAACTTCCACCCCAAAGCTCTCTGACACACCCACGCTACTCCTCACCTTAGTTGTTACTCCCCTGTACATCCCCTTGATCAGTTTAACATACTTCTCCGGTACCATCTTTTCCCTTAAGCATCTCCAAACTTCCTGCCGTGGTATCCTATCATATGCCTTCTCCAAGTCAATAAAAACTATGTGCAACGCCTTCTGCCCCTCTGTACCTCTCTGCCAACTGTTTCAATGCAAAAACTGCATCTGTCGTTCTCCTTCCCGGCATAAATCCAAACTGTTCCACTGACACTTCCGCTTCGTCTCTCAACCTACTCTCCACTATTCGCTCCCATATCTTCATTGTATGTGATATTAGCTTGATCCCTCTATAATTCGTGCAATCTTGCACATCTCCCTTCTCTTTGAATATAGGCACTATGATGCTGGTCCGCCACTCATCCGGAATCACCTCCTGGTCAAACAACTTCTGCATTAGATCCCACACCAGATCCACCCCCTCATCTCCCAGTGCCTTCCATGCCTCGGCTGGTATCTCGTCTGGGCCAGTCGCTTTGTTATTTTTCATCCTATTCAGAGCACGACTCACTTCCATCCTCCCCACTTGTTCTGTCATAGCTACATTTGGTAATCCATCCTCATAGAAAGTGTAAGAGTCCGATTTATTATTATAGACCTTTACAAGTTTACGTAGATAATTAACTAAATGCCAGGGTCACCAGCGCCCAAATGCTAGATTGTCATCCAGCACTGCGGCGCAAAATTAATTTTAATAAAAGAAGGGAAGGACAGATTATAAAATCATCAATATGAATTTTGTATTTTATTGACAACAATTAATAACTATATGCAAAGGGGATTTTTACCCGTAACAACTTTGATGGACATATAAATGCGAGATTAAATAATGGCCCGTTTAGCTAATATATAACAGTCTGCAAATAATACTGATTATAATAATAAATATGTAATAATACAAATAATAGTACAAATGATATGTAACACTAATAATATAACTAATAATAATAATAATAGTACAAATAATAATGCAACCTAATAATAATAGCCACAATGACAACCTTGTCACAAAGGAACTTTGCTTGCTGGCGCGGTGCTTTCAAATAATACGATGTGTGAACGGCGTCCTTTGTGTTGTCGTTTCACATAAGTTTGTTTTTACTACATATACAATTTTACCAACAAGCCGAAATAATCCTTAAAAGCCAATTCATGTCTAGTCACACCATACTGAATTCTTAAGAATTAAATTTGATCACTGGACATATTTAACTCGTATTTATTTATTTATTTATTTAGATTTAAATATTTCACTCGTGCCAATTTGTGGCAGTTTTCACTAATAAAGAATAATCTTGTGGTGCAAGGCACTACAAGTACTGCCCCCCAAAAACATGGTTGTCAGGGGTAAAAAAAAAAACACTTAAATGTCAAAGCGCACTGGCTTACGAATGACTTCCAGAACGAGTCATTGTTTGCTTTTGGATGACAATATCCTGCAGCACTGGTTCTGAAGGCATGGATGGTGCTACAGGTGCAGTAGGGACATTGGGGGAAGGGGATTCTTGGTGCCTGTGCAATGGGGCCACTGGCTGGTTCAAAGACAGTTGGTTGCGATAATGAAGGAGAATTGGAAGAGGGATGATAGATTGTTGTACCCTCGGATGAGGTGGTGGTACATAGGATTTAGGAAGGGTAGATTGCTGTACCTGTATATGAGATGAAGGTACAGAAGATTGAGGAGGGATAGGTTGCTGTACCTGTATTTGAGGTGGAGGTACAGAAGATTGAGGAGGGATAGGTTGCTGTACCTGTATTTGAGGTGGAGGTACAGAAGATTGAGGAGGGATAGGTTGCTGTACCTGTATTTGAGGTGGAGGTACAGAAGATTGAGGGAGGATAGGATCTTTTGTTGGAGAAAAATCAAGGTATGCTGGTTTCAAGCGGTCCACAGAAATGGTTTCACGCTTGCCCACCTTGTTGATGATGAAAGTTTTGGGTTGAAGTTTAGCAAAAACAGCTCTTCGCAGCCCTTGTGGGACCAACGGTCGAATATGCTCAGTCGAGACGTCACACAAAATTTGTAAGTCTGACTTGGGTTCAACCGGTAAAGAGCGGACTTGCAATGAAGTGGGTGAATTAATAAGAGCTTGGAGGTCTGTATCCGTGGACTGAGCCTCAGCCAACTCTGAAAGGTTGATGTGTGAGAGTCCAGGATCAGAAATTGCTATGATGCGAGATAGAGCATCCGGCACAACATTCAAAGAACCTGAAATGTGTCGAATGTCTGAAGTAAATTGGAGAATAAAATCAAGGTGTCTTCTCTCAGTAGGAGCATGAGAGTGATTGAGAATGTAGAGTAAATATTAACGGACGATGATCCGTAAAAATGCTAAAGTCACGTCCTTCCAGGAATGACCTGAAATGACGGATGGAAGGTATATCGCCAGCAACTTCGACCGAAAGTGCTGTACCTCATTTGTGAAGGCGAAAGCTTGCGTGAAAAGAATGCGAGAGGTTCCCAAACGCCTGAAACAAGCTGCTGGAGCACTCCTGACACTGCAACGTCAGAGGCATCAGTGGCTAAGTTCAGAGGAGCGTCTGGTTGAGGGTGAACAAGGCATGTAGCTTGTGCTATAGCCTCTTTTGCTTGTGAAAAAGCATTGGTCGTAGGGCAGTGGGGAGACCATTGAGGAAGCGGCGTCGCATTAAGGGTGAGTTTTTACCCTCTCCATTGGTCTGTCCAGCCAGGTCTTGCAGATGCCTCCGGAAGGCTGTTGGCGTTTGATCCCCAAGAACTTGGTCCTTGAGTAGAGCATTGAGTCGCTCTTCTTCTGATTGGCCGAGCCTCCTGACTAACTCGCTGAGGAGGCTCTCAAAAGCTTGGTCAGACGGAGGCAATAGAGTCACATCCCGCACTACTTTGTATACTAGTGTAGGCAGGAGGTTCTTTGTGATAAGGAACTTGGTTCGTGGGTCCGTAATTCCTTTTATCGCGAAATAATCCCGCAGTTGACTCACAAAGATTCCAGGCTCTTCAGCGGTGAATTGTGGAGTGGTAGGCTGATACATTGTTAGGTCTGTTATAGGTGGTGAATTTGGAGTACCACCGTTGGATGATCCAAGGTTGTTGTTGGTCATTGTGGCTATTATTTTGTTACAAGGTACTAAAAAAATTAAAAATGTGTCAAAAACTGACAAGATTTCAACAAATGTTGTTGAATGTAAATAATGGCTTCAAGTAAGCTTGGTTGAGTATGAGACTCAATTGGAGTTATGAATGCAAATAACAAAAAGTTACGTAAAAAAAAATTTTTTAGGATGTAGCCCAATATTAGCAGAAAAATAATCTGCGTATAGGCTGTTTGCAAAATATAAGTAAATTTGCACAAAAAAAACTTTAGAAAACGCTGATTTTATAAAAAGGCAAAATAAAAGGAATATATTTTGCAATAGAATACACTTCCAGTTCAGGTGAGTGCTTAGTACTAGTGAATTTAATAAAATTATAGATGCAGACTGAATATATTGACAAAAATTGAGAAAAAAAACTTTTAGAAGTTTTTTTGCATAAATTACGGTGTTTGGTCACTCCGGGAGGGTCACCAATTGTAAGTGTCAGATTTATTATTATAGACCTTTACAAGTTTACGTAGATAATTAACTAAATGCCAGGGTCACCAGCGCCCAAATGCTAGATTGTCATCCAGCACTGCGGCGCAAAATTAATTTTAATAAAAGAAGGGAAGGACAGATTATAAAATCATCAATATGAATTTTGTATTTTATTGACAACAATTAATAACTATATGCAAAGGGGATTTTTACCCGTAACAACTTTGATGGACATATAAATGCGAGATTAAATAATGGCCCGTTTAGCTAATATATAACAGTCTGCAAATAATACTGATTATAATAATAAATATGTAATAATACAAATAATAGTACAAATGATATGTAACACTAATAATATAACTAATAATAATAATAATAGTACAAATAATAATGCAACCTAATAATAATAGCCACAATGACAACCTTGTCACAAAGGAACTTTGCTTGCTGGCGCGGTGCTTTCAAATAATACGATGTGTGAACGGCGTCCTTTGTGTTGTCGTTTCACATAAGTTTGTTTTTACTATACAATTTTACCAACAAGCCGAAATAATCCTTAAAAGCCAATTCATGTCTAGTCACACCACACTGAATTCTTAAGAATTAAATTTGATCACTGGACATATTTAACTTGTATTTATTTATTTATTTATTTAGATTTAAATATTTCACTCGTGCCAATTTGTGGCAGTTTTCACTAATAAAGAATAATCTTGTGGTGCAAGGCACTACAAAAGATCTTGGGTTTTCTTTATTTAATAATTCCTCAAAATATTCCTTCCATCTATCCTTTATCTCTTCATCTCTTTGCAGCACCGCCCCCTCCCTTCCCTTAATTTGTTTTACCTGTGTAAAGTCTTTTGTCGCTCTATTTCTGCTCTTAGCCAATCTGTATATCTTCTTTTGTCCTTTACGATCCTCTAAATCCTCATACATCTGCCGATATGCCTCCGCCTTTGCTCTCGCCACTGCTCTCTTTGCCTGTTTCTTTGCTTCTTTATATACCACCTTACACTCTTCACTCCTCGATTCTTCCCATAACTTCTTAGTTTCTCTCTTACTTCGTAGTGCTCTTTGGATCTCATCACTCCACCACCATCCTTCCTTATCTTCCCACACTTTACCTGATGTTTCCCCCAATATGTCTCTACCTGCCGTTCTCATACATTCGCATTATGTACCCACCAATCCTGTACATTCTGTTCATCAACATGGATTTCACTCAACACTCTCTCTCTAAATTCCCGTTTTCTTCCCTCCTCTCTCAATTTGTACCACCTAATTCTCCTCACTGTTGTTCCTCGGGTCTTTCTTCCTCTTTTCAACATCACATCCATGACTACCAACCGGTGTTGTGGCGTCACATGGTCCTGGAATAACTTTGCAGTCCCTCACCTCGGCCAATTGCGCCCTCCTATACAGTATGAAATCAATTTGCGATGTTCTGCCTCCACTCTTGTACGTAATAACATGCTCCTCCCTCTTTCTGAAAAACGTATTTACAATCGCTAGATCAAACGATACAGCCATATCCAACACTCTCTCACCGTCCACGTTTGCCTCTCCATAGCCATAACCACCGTGCACTCTGACCACTCCATCATTATGATCACCAACGTGTCCATTCATATCCCCGCCCAACACCACTCGTTCGTCCTCGGCAATACTCTCCATTTCTTCCTCCAATAACCTCCAGAATGCTTCCTTAACGTCGTCCGGACATCCACTTTGGGGTGCGTATGCACTGATTATATTGAGTACATGTTCCCCATAATTCATTCTCAAAGTCACCAGTCTATCTCCTCTTCGCTTTACTTCCACTATGCTATCCTTCAATTCCTTCGCCAATACAATACCCACACCATTCCTTCCCTCAACCGACGCCCCCTGTAGAACAATTTATATCCCTCACTGAGTTCTCTTGCTTTGTTCCCCTTCCAGCGTGTTTCTTGTACACACAACACCCCAACTCTCCTCTTCTTCATCAACTCCACAATCTCTCTTCCTCTGCCAGTCATGCTTCCAACATTCAGCGTCGCAATTCTCAGGTCCACCCGAGCTCGCTTTGTTAGCCGCACCCGCTCTTGGTGCGGTAGCCCTCGCCTCACCACAGAGGTCGGGCGAGGTCTCTGTACGTCGCCTACGGGGTACGCCCTAGCCGTCATCGCATTTTCGTGTTGAAGACTCACCATTGTGGTTTTGGCTGGGTTTTTATGGCCGGATGCCTTTCCTGACGCCATAATTATATCATCAATAATCTCTTCAAAGTAAATTATGTTATTTTCTATTTCATCCTCTTCTATAAGAGCCTCAATTTTAACATTTACTTCGCTTAGAGCAACCTTTTTAGTTTCTAATATGGAAAGCTGTGCAGTCACTAAGCTTAAATCCTCTTGCTCTATGGCAGAATGTATAGTGGCAATGATCTTTGTAATTAGACCTTTGTAGGCGCTTCTCCTTTTTTTAAACTTGTTCAATTCAGCTGCACTCATCTTCAATGCAAACAACAATTGGGTTCAATACCAAATAAGCTGAATTGGCAAAAATACTTAACCAAACTGATCAAACTCAAATTTTGCTTTTTTAAAATAAACTGAATTGCTTGGTTGGGGTACTGACCAACCACCAGTATGGACTACCAAATTTTCCACCCAAGTAACTGGCGCACTGAAGTCTGGAACCTTCGTCTACGAAATATAAACCAAAATTACCCAAACCGGTAAAAATGTAGGCCCAAAACAACGACAGACAAGTGGCCAAGTTTCGCAATTGGGCGACCAAACTTTCTACCCTGGGACCTTAACTCAATAATAAACCAAAATTAACCAAACCGGTAAAAATGTAGGCCCAAAACAACGACAGACGAGTGGCCAAGTTTCACAACTGGGCGACCAAACTTTCTACCCTGGGACCTTAACTCAATAATAAACCAAAATTAACCAAACCGGTAAAAATGTAGGCCCAACGACAGACAAGTGGCCAAGTTTCGCAATTGGGCGACCAAACTTTCTACCTTGGGACCTTAACTCAATTATGCTCAACCCGTCTAGGCCTAACTTGGGCTACAATCTGCACAATCAGAACTTTGCCGGAAAATAGTTACCGACTCAGTCTTGGGCTAGAATCCGATTTCGAAGGACCATGTTATTTTTTGTATTTTTTTTTGGGGGGGGGGTCAGAATCCCAGCTGAGCCGTGAACGGCCAAGCTCTGGGGGGCCAGTTTAACCTACAACCCAAGTCGAGCTAGACAAAAAACTTACAGACTTGGAGGTACTATTAGGTCCTACCTCAGGGTTGCTGACTCGATGTGAGCCTACCTTAGGCCTCAGTTGCATAAAATTAAGATAAAAAACAAAAGGGGCACTATTTATGGCCTTCTTTCTAAACCTTCCAACAACAACACAACCTGCACTATTGCACGATGCAACAATCTTGTATCTAAACAACCAAACTGAATTGCAAGAGAGCTCTCTATAAGACCACGCCCTGTAAGTGCCGCATTCAACAAACGAGTAGAAAAGACGCGCAGCGCCCCAAAAAAAATGATGCCACAAGAGCCCAAAAATGCTAGCTCTAAATTAAGTGAATTTTTCACTAACTTTACAATTATGAGATGGATATATATACACCTTAACTTAATATATACAAGCAATGCTGCATCAATTAGTTTAGTCATCATATCGCCTTGGGACAACAATGGTTCTTCCTCTTCTAGATTTTCTAACATTTTCAGGGTAAATACTGAAATTATCAGGGCAGATTTTTCCTGACATTCCTTTGTTTTGTTTTGTTTTATTTCTTGAGGTAAATTAATTACTTGCTGCTATACTTGTAGTTAATAATTAAAACGTAAGTTGAGGACTTACTGAATTCTACATCAACTACAATGCCGTAGTGTGAAAAATGCTCTGTATGAATTGGTCCCCAATTAACCCACCCCTAATATCTCCAGTCTAACTGTAGAGTAGGTTAAGCCTAGCCTTGTAGGGGTCAGCCTAGAGATTCCGGAAATGGTCCAGAGGGGGCAGAATAAATTGAACTCCACAATAGGATTCCTCACCAAATTAGGTTCGGTAATTTACCTTAGCCTTTGTCAAGCTATGAGTTGTGGTCTTAGACCACAATGTCGGCCTAATTTAACGACCTAGTTTATATTATGTTAACCCCAAACTGGGGTTCAGAAACAACTGATCACTTACTGAGTGTTATTAGACAGTCCCTCTTCTCTTTGTTCAATTTTTGAGAGCGTACTTGCTGGTGGAGATATTTTTCTGTTTTCAAACCCCTTCCTCCGCCATGCCGTTCTTTGTTATAAGTTTCTTCTCCGTTCTTTCCTGCTTTTTTCCACCAGCGTATTTTTAGTTTTTCCGTTGGTTGATCAATAGCATATGTTTACTACCGAGCACGCTCTATTACACAGTATAAAAAATACTAGTGTGGAGAATAACTGGTGAGCAACCAATTGGTTTCATCCACCCAGTTATTGACATAAAAGGAGTTTAATGTTAGATTAACGATGTACCTACTAGGGTTTCTCCTTATATGCAGCTTTCTTCATCCCGGGAAATCCCGGGAATTCCCAGAAAAATGAAGCCAATTCCCGGGATCCCGGGAAATCCAGGAAATTGTTGTATGTTTAAGAGAACGGTAATTTTTTTTATTGTTCAGTGATAAAATACCCTTTTAGAATTGGGATAACCAATTACTTATCCCTAGATGACCACTTTTGCATTGTAATACTTGAATGAGTTTACCAATCAGTGGTAGCTATTTATTATTTATTAAACATAATATTTATCATGCTATTCATCTGCAGGAGACAAATACAGTAAAAGGCTAAAATATTATATTCCTTTAATTATAATGAAGTGCATTTGCAAATAAAAAAGAAAACGAAAAAGAAACTTCATTAAAAAAAAAATTTATACCTTTTATCTCAACATATTTTATCTTAAAATATTTAGCCAATACAAAAAAATAAAAATAAAATAAGCTTCATTAGAAAAAATAATTTCATCCTTTTATCTTAAAATATTTTATCTTAAAATATTTATCTTAAAATATTTAAAGAGTCAATCAACATTTTTAAAATAGCCTCTTGAAAAACATAAACAATCGATACTTCTATCACTAAGACGAGTTCTCAACTTGGTGATAAATAAACCTGCTGCAGAAAAGGCTCTTTCTGATTTAACAAAGGTTTGGGGAATGGTTTTCAGTGCATCAAATAAATTCATGATGTTTGAAGTTCTGTTCCCTATTGTCTCGAATAACTGCAGTTCTTGCTTCAAATGCTTGCTTAAACTCTGAGCAAGATGAGTTGCCTGCGATCGCTAGATAATATACTGAGACTCGGCTCCTTGTATTATACACAGCGCTAGCGACATTCCCTCGGCCAGTTTTGGCATACGGGCCCACTTTTAGATTGCTCTAAGTTACTAATGCTAGTAGGTATTCATTTAAGAAAGCATGAAAGTAGAATAAAATGTGGTAAATCTTATGCAGTTTTCTTTAATTCTACCCAAGAGCCTTCTAATAACAAAAGAAAAAAATCAATAAAAAATAAATTAAGTAATTTTAAAATTCTGGGATTTCCCGGGATATTTGTCCAATTCCCGGGATTTTCAAATCCAATAAAAACAGCCGGGATCCCGGGATTCTTGGAAAGAAACTTTAGTACGTACTCAGTCTCAGTGGATCATATTCGTTACCTCCCAACTACTCAGTACCCACATGTATCAGTTTTCCATAGTAGTTTTGCTTGTCATTTAAAAGTATTGTAGCAAAATTTTGTCTCATTTTTGTAAATTGTAATGTTTTTTTTATATCAAAAAGGCTTTAATATATGTTACTCATACTCTAACCTTTAGGTTAATATTCGTTTTAATGCTTTGTTCGTTTTCGATAGAAGGAGACATTCTATGACAATTTAACATATAAATTCATATTCAGGACACCTTCAAACCTCAGGGAAACTGATAAAAATCAAGGTACCCTTTTTTTTTCTGCCGTGCTCATCCCTAGTCAATCTTGTGCAATAATATTGATCAGCAACTTCTCTATAATTACACTCACGACCACACTGCGGACAAATAACACGATTAGGTAAGACACAGTGACTCGTAAAGAAAGCTTCAGCACCGGCTTCTTTCTTATAAATATCTTGTATTAATTTATAGTAATCCGAATTACAACCTTCACAAATCATAATGAAGACGAGACAGAAACTGAGTATGCATTATCAGAGATTAAAAATGTACGTCTCTGATTGGTCGGATAAGGTCACGTGAAACAAAACCGATTTTTAATTGGTTGTTTTGACCTATGTTTCCTAATTTTGCCACGAGATGTCTCCCCATAAAACTGGAGAGGGCGACGTTCGTTAAAATTTTAACAGCGTTAAAAGCTAAATACTCGGTCAATGGCCTATAATGGCTGCTTTTTACGTCTAAATTTTTTTAATTTTTTTTTTTTTTCCATAAAAAAAATTATTACATTTCCTTGATTTTTATCAGTTTCCCTGAGGTTTGAAGGTGTCCTGAATATGAATTTATATGTTAAATTGTCATAGAATGTCTCCTTCTATCGAAAACGAACAAAGCATTAAAACTAATATTAACCCTAATTTCCATTAATTGCAATTGTAATTGATTCAAAATAAAATAAAATAAAAGTAAAGGTAATTGTAATTGATTTTTGAGCTATAACTGATGTAATTGATCAATTAATGTCAGTTGTTAAAAATTATACCCCTATTTAAGAAACGCAAAGGAAAAGTGAAAAAAGGCATTTGTGCATTGACTAAAAATTTGATTGATCAAAATCTGAATTGAAACTAACGAATAATCATAAAGCATGTGCAACCTGTCAAAATATACTAGCAGATTAATTGTCCATCCCCAATGCCTGAATGTGAACCACTTGAAAAATCACCATCCACCTCATCAAGTGCCCCATCTGAGCTAGAAAACATTGGAGATGCAGTTGAAATGCAGTATGAGCTTAGTAAATTCAATGCTTCATTGGTCACACTTGATGAGCCCCCAATAAAACCATGTAAACTCTCTGACAGTGCTGGTTACGCAAAGAGAAAGTTGAGGAAAGTAGTAGTAGTTGTGAAAAGAAAGCTTGAACTTGCAACTAGGGTTGTTTGGTTTCAACCATTTGGTTTAAACCATTTAAAAAAAAACCAAAAAACAAAAAAAAAGTATATGAAGAAGAAATAAAAGAATACAGGCAACCTTGCATTTATATTTTGTGCATGCATGGATTTCCATTAATCTAAACATAACCCCACTTGCATGATGGAGATCTATCAGGGAACTGTCTGAAGATGTGCAGAACAATGCATCAGTGTTCATAACTGTATCTCATGCTGCAGTTGAAAGAATCTTCTCTGCTTTTGGACTGGTACAGTCCAAATTAAGGAATAAATTAGGAGTTCATAAAGCTTCTAAACTTATATTTATTTATAAATGTTTTAACAAATAATTAATGTGAAATAAATTTAGAGGCTATATCTATAAACTTAAAGGCCAAAGAACAATATATTTTTCTTTTGTTTATTTTTCTATTCAGTATTGTACCATACATTAAAGGATTTTTATTTTTTTAATATTTGTTTAGCTATATGCACAAAGTCAAGTTAAATGTTTACTTTATTTAGTTTAGGGTTAAACTATTGATTTTTCTTTTTTCTAATTGTCAGCAATTAAATTATATGAGAAATACTAAAAGTTTTCAATTTCTCAATTTATATATATATAAGCCTACAGGCTGTATATTAAAAACCATGTTTTTTTAGTTTTTATAAAAAACAATGGTTTTTTTTTTTTTTTTTAAAAATGGTTTTTTTACCAACCCTGCTTGCAACTAAACAACCACTTTCATGCAGTGACTCAGATGATACAGAACTGGAGATTCTTCAACAACTAAAACAGAAATTTAATCAAGTGACAAGTCGAAGTGAAAAACTGATAATTCTTACTATCTTACCAAAAAGATGGACACAAGTAAAGATCAGAGGAGTTAAGTGCTCAGATTACATGGCTAGGCAAGCAAAGAGTTTGGTGAGGGAGAAGGGAGTGCTTTTAACTCCTAATCCGCGTTTGGGGAAATGCCTGAATAGTGAAACTGCTGCCAAAGTAATTGACTTCTATCATTCGCCAGATGTGAGTAGACAAATGCCAGGGTTGAAAGACTGTTTCTGTAAAAGGAGCTGATGGTAGGTGGGAAAGAAAACAAAAATCGCTAATCTTATGCAACCTAAACGAAGCATTTGAGCTTTTTAAAACAAATCATCCAACAATTAAAATAGGATTTTCAAAATTTGCAGAGCTTTGGCCGAAAGAATGTGTATTGCCAGGTGCCAGTAGAACACATTGTCTGCATTTGCACTAAGCACCAGAATGTCAAACTCATGATGGCAGCAATAACCAGTGTTTTCCAGGTGGAGCAGTACCCTCCCAATAAGCCTAGCTCATAACATGGGATGATGGGCTGGAGACAAATTATATTTGTCACTACAGGCATTGTCTAGCCCTTCTCCAATGTAATCCACCTCGGGAGATATGCTTCTTTGGGAAATGTGATCAATGCCCAAGAAAAGAATCCTTCACAGACTTCTTAACTACAGCCTTTGACAGAAAAGGGCTTGATGAGATTGAATTCAGGCACTGGATTTCGGCAGAGATCAATGCTGCAAACACAAAAATTTTCTGCGGATGAATTCATCCAAAGTTTTCATGAAAAACTAGAAGCTCTCCTGGAACATGATTTCTTTGCAAGAAGCCAGATGACATTTTTACAAGAAAAGAAAGAAGAACTCTGCGAAGGTGAATTTCTTGTTATCAGTGACTTTGCGGAAAATTATGCTTTTATAGTTCAAGACGTGGTGCAATCATTCCATTGGAATAACTGCCAAGCTACAATACATCCTTTTGTAGTCTACTACCGACAAGACAATGAACTGATGCATAAAAGTTTTGTTGCAATTTCTGATTGCAACCAGCATGATGCAATATCCGTTCACCTCTTCCAAACCCATCTCATAAATTTTATTTAAAGCATCCCATCAAATTACCAAAATCTTTTACTTCAGTGATGGTTGTGCTGCACAATATAAAAATCACAAGAACTTTATAAACCTCTGCCATCATGAAGATGATTCGGAGTTGAGGCTGAATGGCATTTCTTTGCCATGAGTCACGGTAAAGGGCCATGTGATGGTATCAGTGGATCTGTGAAGAGGCTTGCAGCCAGGGCTAGCATCCAAAGAATAGGAGGTGCTGAACCCATCCTTGATCCATTGGCCCTCTACAACTTTGCAGTCACAGCACTTCCTTCAATCACTTTCACCTTCGTGACAACAGAAGAATATGAATCCTACGGATTGATGTTGGAAAAATGCTTCAAAAATGCAAAACCATTCCAGGTATGCCTAATTATACAATTAATCTATTCCTCACTCCAGAAATATAATTTTAAGCTTTTTCTTGCGAATTTTTGTCATAGAAATTCGTCTCCATTCATCATGGAATTTCAAGGACACATATAATTTAGTGGGAACTCTGAATAATGATCAAATGTCAAAATATTCTGAAATTATATCCCACTGCTAAAACCTATGTTATTTTCAGGAACCCAGAAGATCCATTGCATCAAGTCAATCAGTGATGGACTGGTAGAAGTCTGCTCGTATTCTTCCTCAACTATATCCAGATCGGAAAGAGTCACCATTCTTTAGAGAAGCAACATCCCATTGGCATCTATGAAAGGCTGTTGCTTAGCAGTCTATGATTCCCACTGGTATCTCTCCTGCATCTTAGATGTCAAGCCAGAGAGCAATGAGGTCAACTTGACCTTCCTTCACCCCCATGGACCTGCACACTCATTTGTATATCCTTCCCCACCTGATGAGCTTCTAGTTGACACCAGTGATGTGCTGATGATTGTGAGTCCAGTTACCACAAATGGCAGGACATACACTTTGACCCGGTCAGAAATGAAGAAGGCCACATCTATGCTTGAGCATTTAGTAGTGTAACAGCCAACAGGTAATCTTTTTTGCCTCATCAATGTGATTTTTTTTACCAGCCTGTTTTTTATTTTTTCATTGATAATATTAGGTACACATATTTCATATGAAATGTCTGTAAGTTAGTTCAGTGGTACTTAAATTTTTTATCATCATTGTTTATTAAAACCATTATGTTTATTGTACCACTTATTATCTATTAATTATATTTTGTATTTAGGTTAGTATCTTAGCATTCCTATTAAATTTGAGTCTTATTAGGCAGGACTAAAGTCTCTTATTATAGGTTTTTCTTTCTTACTGTTTGCTGTTGAATAATGATCTCAGTTTTTGTCTAAGGTCAAATCTTTGGTAGGATAAATAATTACCTTGAAAGCAGGGTTGGCACCCAAAAACCCAACCCAAAACCAATGTTCCCTCTAATTTTTTTTAGTCCGTGTGCGCAAGAAATTTTGTTGTGCATACATTTAGATTCATGGTGAAAAATTGTGCAAACTTTTCTGAGCGCTATTATCTTCAAAATTAAATATATATAAATATTAAATACTTAATAAATATTATTTCCATAAGGTGATAGCTTCATCATTACGGTACTATTAAATGGATATTAAAAAACTGTTTACAATATCATATATTCTTAAAAAAGAAAACATTTTATCCATTCTAAAAATATGAATAAAATGAAAAATAGTAAAATAAAATTCAACAAAATAAAGAAATAAAATAAAAATAACATTAATTGAAAATGACTATTTAGTTATCATTTCTCAAAACAATTTTTAGCAATTTAAAATAGACTATCAAGATTAATACACGATTCTATCCATTCACAAAATAGGAATAAAATAAAAAAATAATAAAATTCAATAAAATAAAATATAATCAAAATAACATTCAATGAAAGTGCCTTTCATTTAAGTATCATTTAAGTATCTGTCACATCATTCAGGTAAATTTTAATTCGCATGAGCATGTATGTCCAAATGATTTTCTTTCAAGCGGTTTCTTAATTTGTTCTTTATAGAATTCATTAAACTGAAATTTTTTAAATTACTTCATTTACTGTCGTGACTCATGATACGCTTGAGCCTGTGCGCATTTTATTTTGCTGTGTGCGCTGGTTTCACAACGCATGTGTGCGCGCACATGCGCACACCTTAGAGGGAACATTGCCCAAAACCCACTGGAATTTTCTGTGGGTTTTGGGGTTTTTGGTTTTTGAATTCAGCACATTGAAAAACATTGAAAACCAACTTTTAAAACTTTCTACCGGAGACTGGTGTAATAGTAAATATTTACCTGCTTTCTTAATGTGGTGTGAACAAGGGAAGCCAAGCCAAGACCCTGTATTAGAACAAAAACAGAGGGCTAATGTGAGGTTCAAGTATGCATTGAGGCAGATTTTTCAAACTTTGAAGCCACGGAACCTTTATTTAAAAAAAAAAAAATTGGAACCTTGACCAACAAGTAAAATTTTAATATTTAAGGCAAATGGTAATAAAACACAATTTATGCTCACTGCAGTTTATTTATATAATTTATGAAAGTTAACATATACAGTATGAATTTCACAAAAAGAAATGTATAAGTTTAGAAATTTACAAGAAAAAAAGACATTTTACTTTTATGGACCTATTTATTTTAAATTCCCTTCCCCACATTACTGTCAGCATAAAAGAAATTATAAGTAAAAAAAATATGTTTATTGTAAAATTAGTTTTTATTAGCAAAGATCTTTATAAAACATCATCATGTATTTGTATAATATGCAGTGTGAAAGCCAACACATATTTACACTGCATTAATAACATTACTGGGATCATAACTTCTGTGAACTGAGAAAACTAAACTTAAAAACATAGAAAAACTCACCAAATCAATCAGAACAGTGCTTGTGGTCATCAGCTGTGTTTTGTTTACAAAATAGGCTCGTGTTTCTTACTGTGGCTGCAAGAGGGCAACACTTATTCTGGATATCTCATCATTTGAATTAAAATTCTCTCTTGCCCACTCTCTCTTTGCCTATGCCTTTCAAAACACAATCACTGAATTTGCAGAATATATATCGTAAATTCATCCATGCCAGTTGGTATTATTTTATCTTACTTCTAGAGCTCTCCTTCTGAGTTTCTCATGACATGCCCCATGGAACCCCATCAAGTTCTCGCGGAACACAGTTTGAAAACCCCTGCATTAAGGTACTGTATATGAAAAATTATGAAAAATGATTTAGTACCATATGCAATTTGGTGCTCTGACCAATTGCTGGATGTTTGTTTGAATAATCTACAGGCAGTACTTGATTCTTTTCAAGATTGGTCTGAGTTATGGGGGCTCACCTTTTCAGAAGAAATATTATCATCATTGCTTAAATTTACAAAATGACCAGTTCTTACTCCTGTCCCTCTCTCCTTGGGTGATACCCCAGTAAAGTATAATTTTACTCATAAATTATTAGGGGTTGTTTGGGATGCATCCCTTACATGGGGTTCACACATCACTTGTATTCAAGAAAGATATAAGGAAAGGACTAGTTTAATGAAAGTTTTCTCCAGTAAATCAAAAAGGGCAGATAGGAAAACACTTTTACACATACTTCTCTTTAATTAGGTCCCTTATTGATTATACATCATTTTTATATGCTACTGCAGCTGAATGCCACCTATAAAAACTCAACCATATTTGGTATGTGGGACTGTGAATAGCACTGGGGGCTCTGAAATGCTCCCTTGTAGACAAGTTAGAACTTGAAGCTGGAGTTCATGCCTCTTCACCTGACATGGCAGCTGTTGGGTTGTTAGATAGGTACAGTATAGGTATAGGATATTGTTTGACCATGGAGAACTACCTTATTAGAGAACTGTTCTATAACTTTTATAATTGTGATTTTTACTCTCTTCATCCTCATTCCCCACCATTTGTTGGGAGAATTAGGGAACTCCTTGCAAGTTTAGAAGCTCCCTATCATCTTCTAGCCACAACTCCTCTTTACTGGAATTATGTACTCCCTCCATTTAATGCATTCTTCCATTTTGGATAGTCATCTTATGCCAAGTATTTCAGACATTGTCCCACAACTTTAATCTTCACAGATGGAACCCAAGATCTGGATGGAAATACTGGGGTTGGAGTTGTTAACAATTTGGATTATTCTTTTGTGCTGCCTAAGTATAGATTGGTATTCACATCTGAATTATATGACATTTATAGAGGGTTAAAGTTGGGATTGGAATGCCCAAATAATAATAATGTTATTATTTGCACTGATTCCTTGTCATTGTTAAAAGCTCTAGTATCACATTTCTCTCAACACTTTCTAATTAAGAAAATTCTGGTTTTGCTGAGGAGGTTCCCTATTGAAGTCAGTTAATTTTGTATGGGTCCCTGGACATTAGGGAATTATGGGAAATGAATTGGCAGATTCATTGGCTAGATCTGCGGATGTTTTGGGAAGACATATCACTATTCCACTTGTTTAGTCTGAGTTAGGCATTTGATTAATAAAGGGACTTTGGGAAAATGAGATTAGTCTCTCTAATCCCATTAGCTATGCTCACCCTGCAACCTTTCCTGTATTGAATTTTAGAAGAGATGAAGTTGTTCTGGCTTGTATTCATCTAGGGACATGCTTAGTAACTCGTAAGCACTCCTTTTTGTCATGTAAGTAGGGAGTATACTAATCTCGGTCCTATATTACTAAAGTGCAAGAAGTTTAAAATCTTTAGGCAGAAAATGGTAACTGTCTGTGTAAAGAGAAACATTGATCTGTCTCTGCAAATAGTCTGGCCTGAGGACTTCTTTCTTGACATTATTTTCAATTATTTGCATGAGACATGTCTCTATGATCAGATCTAAGAAGCCTACTTCCTTCTTATATCCCATTTCACGTAATATCGAATACTAACAGGCCTCATTTCAGCTCATAAACTGTTCCTGAGTTGGCCCCAGGAATCCCCCCCCCCTCATGTTACTTGGCAGGCAGATAAGCATCACAGTCACCTATCTTGATATAATTTCTGTAAGACATAGTGACAGTTGATTTTAGCCTCTCATCTTGGCTCTAAAGCATTTAAGGAGATTTATAGCCCTCTATGTTGGATTGTCCACTATATAGAACTTCTACTTTTGAATATCCAGCCCTTCTCATAATTTTACTAGTTTTGTTTGGTGCCCATGACCAAGCTCTTTTATGCACCTTATAAAAAGAAAATGAAAAAATGAAAAATCATGAGGATGTAATGTAACTTTTTCTTATTAGAGTCTGATGGAAAATCTTGAGGGCAAAATAAGAAAAAAGACTTGTGGATTGGATCTATGAGTAGTACATTTATGGAATGACTTCCCATATGCTGTGGTAAATAGTGGCTCCTTAGTTAGTTTTAAGAAAAATTTGGATGCTTTCATGAATGAAGGAGAGAGTTTATAGATTGTAAATAGTGTATATTCTTAGCTTAAGTTAAGTACATAGGCTACTTTGGTAGCTCTGTAAATAGTTGTAGGCCCTGATGTTAATTAGCTGACTTGAGACTGACATTTTGCACAACTTTATTATGAAATATAGCTAGCTCATGACTTGGATAACCTTAATAGTCGCTTCATGTTTTCCAAATAAAATGTAATGTAATAATTAAAGAAGGAAAGATTAATTGGCTTACTAACTTTATTAAGCACACTGCCCAACTGAACTGGTGGAGTCTCTATTGGGAGTAAATAACTAATTATTGTTAGGATCTTCCAGGTAAATTAATCTGGATATTAGGGCAATGGGCCAGTATTGTGAATTTTGTTGATCTAATAATGGGAGGTGGTGGTGGTGTGACATGGTCATTACGTAGCTCTAATATTAATAAGCTAGGTAAACATTTTAACAGCCTTCCTATGTTTTTTTTCTAGTTGATATGGAATAAGCTTACTTACATAAATTTCCCTACTTTTAAAATTTATAAGTAGTTGATTATCAGTTAAGTTTGCATCAGACATCATGTCACTTGATATTGGAGAGCAACTGTCCTCAGCTAAATTTCCTACATGTGTATCTCAGGGTCTTCAAAAGCTGGGTAAGTAGAGTACAGCAGCACTTAGAGTTGTATAAGGTTTAACATTGTTATTTATTTAGGCTCAGGGTGCTTTAGACCCAGTGTACAAAAATGTTTAGTACTATTAGTCTTAGCTGGTATTTAAAAATGGCCACTGCATTTACTATCAGTTTTTATATTCTGGCCAATGTGGTTATTGCAATGATACAGTATCTCTGATGCCTAACCCACTGTATTATTTTTCCCCATTTGAAAAGTTAAGGGTTTCTCATTTAAATACATGTTTGTATTGCTTCCTTATTTTCCATTATTGATAAAGAATCATGCAGCCTAGGTTTGACAGACTCCTGTTCAACCTAGTTAGGTTTATAAACTAGAATTTTTCTGGATTAACTACAAAATGATAATTATTTATTTTTATGTTTGTACAGTACAGTACAGTACAGTACAGTACCGTACTTACAAAATTCTAAAATTTATTTTAAGCATTTTTAGAGTGATGGCTTACAACCTTACAAAGGTTTGCGCGATGATTTCACATTTCGCGAAGGTCAAGCTTGTCACCCCTCCTCTCGAGTTGGCCTGGTGAAGTAGTGAGTTGGATTCTTGTGCTCTCCACCTCAGATAGCTAGGTATGCCTGGCTCATCGGGGATTGTTCTGAGCCAGGCATCTAGTCTTCTTTTGAAGATTTCCACTGCAACTCCCTTCATGTTTCTTAGGTCTTTGGGCAACTGATTAAACAGTTTTGGTCCTCTCACTACAAAACTATTTTCTTTTAGGGTTAAGGATGTTCCCTGTCTCACCTTCAATTTGGGAATACAACACAGTCTACCATTTCTACTTTCCACCGTTGTTTAGGGAATTATAGGGTTCAGAGTAAGATTAGGGACTAGTTTTTCCATTATTTTCCAAGTGTAAATAATGGTGTATCTCGCTCTCTCTCCTTTCCAGTGAATATAGGTCTAGTTTGCATAACCTTTCCCAGTAATTTAGTTCTTTGCACCCATTGATCTTGGCTGTGAAGCTTCTCTGGATCCCTTCCAGCTGTCTAATATCTTTTTTTTTATATGGGGATGTTAGGACCGAGCAGTATTCCAATTTGGGTATTATCAGGGTTTTCAGTAGAGGAATCATTACATTCCTATCCCTTCGTTTAAAGGTTCTCAATATCTGACCCATTATTCTCTTTGCTCTGTTTACTGCTATCTTATTTTGTGTTTCAAATCGCATCATCTGTCATTACAACCCCTAAATCTTTTGCTCTGGAATTTCTCTGAATTTCATGTCCAGTTGGGGTATAATATTCCATGGATTTTAGGTCTTCTCTTTTTCTGTACCGTAATAGCTGAAATTTCTCAGTGTTAATTTATATTGTTGTCTTCCGTCCACTTGTAGATTCTGTTTATGTCAGTTTGTAGAGATCCTATGTCTTCTGGGTTTCTTATTTTTCTACTGATCTTTGTGTTATCCGCAAAGGATGTTACTGTGCTGTCTCTGGTAACGTCCTCATCTATGTCAGTTAGCATGATTATGAAGAGTAGTGGAGCTAATACTGTTCCTTGTGGTACTGAGCTGAGGACCTCTGATTCTGATGAAGATACTCCTTGTACTGTAACGACTTGCTGCCACTCACTAAGGAAATCATATATCCATTTCCCTACTTTTCCTGTTATTCCTATATATTTCAGTTTATGTATTATGATTCCGTGGTCACACTTGTCGAACGCTTTAGCAAAGTCTGTGTATAGTACATCATAGTTTTCGTTACTTTCAAGCAGGGCTGTGGAGTTGGAGTTGGTAAAAATGTACTGACTCCGACCTCAATATAAAATCTTAAGAAAATACTATTTTAAGTATAAATAATAAATATAAATCAAATATATTTATTATTTATACTTAATTAATTATCAGTATTAACCCTTACTTTTTTTTTGGAAATATTTTTATAATTGTGATACTGATAACTTGATAAGTTTAATTTCAAATTATTGATAAAATTATTTGTTCTAAACTTCAATGCACAATGGCAGAGACTTCCAACAAAATCAGCTGTGTTTGAACACTTTACGATCACTAAAGATGGAAAGGAGTCCGGAGTCCGGAGGTTTTGTGTACTGACTCCACAGCCCTGCTTTCAAGTGAATCAATAATGTTATTGTCAGGGTTGTGGAGTCGCACGTTTCAGGGTGGAGTCGGAGTCAGTAAAAAACTTCTGACTCCGACTCCAATTTCTGTGTCCTGTGTCACGATAATATCTACAAGTCAATATCCTTCTTAATATTTGAATGTTCCCTTATCCTAGAAAGTAACCTGACGATTCATGTGGTGGTGATGAAATGTCTTATTATTATGATAATTATAGTGTGAAACACTAGAGGAGTCGGAGTCGTATATTTAAAATGTGAGGAGTCGGAGTCGGATTTTTAGATTTTTTACAATGTGTGGAGTCGGAGTCGGATTTTTACAATGTGTAGAGTCGGAGTCGGAAAATTTTGGACCGACTCCACAACCCTGGTTATTGTAGTGTTCCATTAGTTGTGATAGGCATGATCTGCCTGACCGAAACCCATGTTGGTTATCATTGAATTTTTTCTGAGTTTCCAAAAAGTCATAGATTTTCTGTCTAACTATTCTTTCAAATATTTTTGTGAGATGGGATGTAAGTGATACTGGCCTATAGTTTTTGGCCTCAGATCGATCTCCTTTATATATTGGGACTATGTTCGTGCTCTTCAGGATGTCTGGTATTTCTCCCGTGTCTAGTGATCATTTCCATATCCAGTATAGGGGCTCAGCGATTGCATTCTTGCAGTTTTTGATCAGTGTGGCATTCCATTTATCTGGTCCTGCCACTGTGTGTGTTTTTAGCTTCCCTATGGCTTGTGTAATATCATATGTCGTAAAGTTGAAATCCATTATACTTTCCCCTTGTGGTTCTTCTTCAAAGAATGCGTTTCTATCGCATATCAATTTGTCAGTTTTTGGGATACTAAAAGATGATTCGTACTGAGCTCTTAATATTTCAGATACTTCTGTTAGATCATCAGATAAATCACTATTCTCATTTTTTTAAAGCTCTGATAGTTGCATGGTTTTTCAACTTTCTTTTTTCAAAATTATAGAAGTACTTTGAGTTAGCCTTTATTGCTTCTGTAGCGTCGTCATCTTCTTTTTCTGTATGCTTCTCGATTAGTTCCTGT
This sequence comes from Bathynomus jamesi, assembly GCA_023014485.1. Taxonomy (NCBI): domain Eukaryota; kingdom Metazoa; phylum Arthropoda; class Malacostraca; order Isopoda; family Cirolanidae; genus Bathynomus; species Bathynomus jamesi. Next base: position 423,070 of record JAJOZX010003028.1, read on the forward strand.
ATGATGACATCGATACTTTGCAGTTTATCATTTAATTTTTTTCTGATGTATCTTTACAATTACTTAATTTTGAAGTCACTCTTTTTCTCTTTCGAAACAATGCCTTCTTTTGTCTTTCAAACATGCTTTTCTTTCCTCTTTGTTGTATCTTTGGGACATGTTTTTCCACAATTTCTAAGTCTTCTCCTCTAATGTCATTAGCATCTCCTCCGTTGTCTTGGCCTCGAAAATGGTTTTCCAATCTATTACTTCCATGCTGGATGTCATATCTTCCCAGTTTATAGCTTTGGAGTGAAAATTAAAAATTTAAACTTCTTTCTGTTGTGCATGTTCTTTCCTTTCCTGTTGCCTTTATATTAGTTGTTATTTCAATGATGATGTGGTCCGATATCATAGTTGGGGATATTTCTACATTATCAATTAGATTACTGTTGTTTGTGAATACCAAATCTAAGCAGTTGTTTTTTCTTGTGTTTTCTGTTATTTTTTGCGTTAACATAAATTCATCAGCTGGAGCTAGTAGCATTTTTACCTGCTCCCGGTCTTCTTGTGTGCCTCCCTTGTCCTGGTGTATACATATATTTTTTCCTATCCTTTTATATTTCAGGAATGGGAAATTATATATATATATATATAATGTAAGAACGATGCTTGTATAGAAGAACGTTCTGCGCAAGATGAGGAGGGAGAATGAAAAATGAGGTAACCACCCGGGAATCGAACCTGGGATCTTCCGATTGCAGGTTCGATTCCCGGGTGGTTACCTCATTTTTTCATTTGTTCGTTCTCCCTCCTCATCTTGCGCGGAACGTTTCTTCTATACAAGCATCGTTCTTTACATTAATTATACTGTGTGTTGTTTGCAGTTAAAATATATATATATATATATATATATATATATATATATATATATATATATATATATTAGACTTAGAGCTGTAAAATATTTATTGAGCAACAAAACTTACAGATTTTTGTGATGAACACACTACAAATTTTTACACTGAAAACACTTAAGTAAATAAAGCTTATCAGAAATTAACTTGACAGTGCACCATGCCAATGGCTATAGTTATACTGATTGGTTCACAATTAATTATGAAACAAGTGCACATCAAATCAACTGGCAACTTAGAAAATTTTAATTTTGGTGAAAACATGTCTCTCAAAATTAATTACAGTTAAATTCTCACGAGTAAAATGTATATATTAAAATTTGTCATAAATAATATGACAAAATTTATATGCTATTTATTTTAAAACAGTACTAATAGAACCAGTCTTTTATAAAATTGTTAAAATTAAAATCTGCCAAATTACACTTTTGAAGTAGCAGAGTAGCAAAAATTCATTTACATATACTTCGCAGCTTTTAATTTTAGCAAAAAATATTTAGTGATCCCAAATCCATGATGGTGCCATTTCAAGTCAGAATAAGAATATAAAATATTATTCAACAAAAAGCCACAAGGTGAAATTATGTATAGATATTAGGACCTTAATTAGACCTTAATATTAAGACCTGATTAGACTGATTAGAAAACGTGTCACAGAACCCTTGTTAAGCCTCTGTGGAACCCCAGGGTTCCGTGGAACACAGTTTCGGAACCACTGGTTTACACTAATAATGGCTTATGTTTTTGTGATGTTAATTTAAAGGTCCTTAACCACTTCAAGCCAGTGAGTCCTCTCTAAGACTAAGTAAATTCATCAGGTGTTAGCCAGGGTAAAGTAGTGAAATACCACACTAGGCCTTAAAGTATTTAGGCACTTGCTCAACAATCTTTTTCACTTTCAGAGGAAATAAATTTTCTGGCATTAGCCACAAAAAATAAAGTAAAATAAAGGATTAATTAACCTATCCTTTTTAATCATTTAGTTCTTTGGTAAAGTTTTGTCACTGTATAGAAAGTTAACATTGTAGTGGGGATAGGTAGTGCGAAAAATGCTCTGTATGAATTGGTCCACAATTAACCCACCCCTTATATCTCCAGTCTAACTATAGAGTAGATCAAGTCTAGCCTAGAGGGGTCAGCCTAGAGATTCCGGAAATGGTCCAGAGCGGGCAGATAAATTGAGGTCCACAGTAGGATTCCTCACAAGAATTAGGTTAGGGCAATCTACCTTCACCTTTGTTAAGCTATGAGTTGATGCTGGGTCTTAGGCCACAATGTAGGCCTAACTTGTCTGACCCAGCTTAATTTAATGCTAATAACTTACTGGTGTAAAAACTCAATTAGTCACTTACTTTTAGTTATTGGAGTCTCTCCCTTCTCCGGTTGTGTTATTGTCGAGAGCGTACTTTTGGTACGTCCTCTCGCCCCGTTCGTCGTTTTCGTTCTCCTCTTCGCGGGGCTTCTTGTACCAGCGTTGTCTTGGTTTATTCCTCGGTTGGTTGAGCGGTAATGTATCTCCATTACCGAGCACGCTCCTCCCACACAGTATATAAATACTAGTGTGGAGAATAACTCTGGTGAGCAACCAATTGGTTTCATCCACCCAGTTATTGACATAAAAGGAATTTAATAATTGTTAGATTAACTACCTACCTACTCAGTGAACCATTTTCGTTACCTCCCAACTACCCACTCATCAGTTTTCCATATACTGGGGGCCCCGGGAGATAAAAATTTTGGTGTCATTGTCACCAATTTTTGTCTGAGTGTAGACTAGCTAACTATTTAACTGTAAATGCCTGTTAATCTGATTAACAGTGCCTATCCTCACCTTCTCATGGAGAAGGTGTAGCATTTAATTAGAAGAGAAAATATACATCCATAGGATGAAACTGTCTATGGTCTTTACCATAAGAAAAGAAAAAATGAAAGTTAGAAGATAAAATTACAATTCCCCAGCATCTATTTTTTGTTGTAAAAATAGTCGCGCCTTTAATGCTGTTTGTCGCTGAGGTCTTGTGTCTGTCAATGTTGTAGTAGGATGCGTTACCACTCCTACTGTCAAAGGAATAGTTACTGGAAGTTCAGTGTCTCCAGTTGTTACTGTCAGTGGAGAAGGTTCTCCAAAGTCCATTGTTTTGGGTCCAGACTCTAAAGGGTACAAAAGAGAAATGTCTCTTGTTGTGTCACCCGTTGAAGTCCTTAATTTGACCACTCTTGTTACCCCGTCTGCCCCTGGTCTGAGTTCTGAAACTCTAGCCAGAGGCCAGTATTGTCTTGGAGTACTGTCATGTATGAGAACAAGGTCCCCTACCTTAATTGTGTCAGACCAATCCTTCTTAGTCATTTGTTTATGTCTCTCCCTTAGACCCATCAAGTACTCAGTTTTCCACTGTTTAATGAAATGAGCTTTAACTCTAGTTAAATGTTGTAACTTAGTCTGGAGCTCATCATGTCGTTGAGTCCAGTTTGGGTCTTCTGAAGAGTCTATATTGTAGTCCGGCAGGAGACTAACTTGTTCTCCCCGAATCAAATGATTTGGAGTTAATGGTTCTGGGTCATTAATGTTGTCACTCACATAAGTGAGTGGTCTATTGTTAATGATGTTCTCAATCTCAGCCAGGAGAGTGAGTAACCCAAATAAGTGTATCTGTTTTTTGCCAATTGCTTTCTTCAAGCAATTCTTTACTGTTTGTATATTCCTCTCCCAGATAGAACCATACCAAGGAGAGGCAACCGGAATATACTTCCACTTTATGTTTTATTTTGTATATATAATTGTGTGATTTCATTGCTTAACAAGTCGTGGATGACTTGTTCACCAGCTTTGAAATATGTAGCATTGTCAGTCCAAACTGTCTTTGGTACTGAATGTCGTGCACAGAATCTCTTAAAGACAGCAACAAAAGATTCTGCTGTAAGGTCCTCCACAACATCCAAATAAACAGCTCGTGAGGCAGCACATGTAAACAGTACAATGTACATTTTTTGTTCAGTGTCACCCACCCCTACAGTCAATGCTCCTGTATAGTCAATGCCTACAGTCTCAAAGGGTCTGTTGAGAGTAACTCTCTCCTCTGGCAAAGCAGGAGGATTTGGTTTCCTATAGGGCCTAGCATGAATACGCCTACATGTGACACACTCACTCAGGACTGTTTTAACAGTGATCCTTCCCTTGGGTATCCAATAAGTTTTTCTTAATGTAGTTAGTGTCTGTGGTACCCCCATATGATATACATCATTGTGTGTTTTTCTGATGATTAATGTTGTCAAATAGCTAAATCTAGGTAAAAGGATTGGATTTTTGCTTTTGTATGACAGTTTTGATTTGTCTAATCTCCCTTTACACCTTAGAAGGCCTTCCTCATCTCTGAACAAGTTTAGATCCACAACTACTGATGGTACAGGTTCTTTTGTTTGTTTCCCATTAGTTAAGAATTCTAACTCTTTATTGTACTCTTTTTGTTGTGCTTGGCCTATCCAGTATTGGGTTGCAACTTCTGTATAATTATGATTGTTTTTATTTAGCTGTTTGTTAATTGTAGCTAAACAGTTGTGAGCAAACCTCAAACAGTAGGCTGTCACCCTGACAAGTTTGTTGAAATCAGAATACTTTCATAATTAGTGATTGGTTCAACCTTTTCATTTGAAAAGATTAAATTTAATGTCAAGTTAACTTGTTCCACAGGCCATTGGTCTGTATTACAGAGCCACTTAGGTCCCATAAACCAAGTTTTGTTTGACTTCAACAACTTGTAGGATAAACCTCTGGTCAGAAAGTCTGCTGGATTCTGTTTAGTTGGAACATAGTGAAAGTTTACTTGTAGGCTTTCATTAGCGTCAGCTATTTCTTTTAGCCTATTTCTTACAAAGATATTCTTACTATTAATGCTATCATTCCGTATCCAGGCAAGACAAATCTGACTGTCAAGCCAGACGTGGATATGATTAAACACATCATAGTAAGCATCCTTAAGCAATGAAATGGTTTTAATGGCTAATGTAGCAGCCAATAGTTCCAATTGAGGTATGGTTCGGGTAGGTTTGAGAGGTGCAACTTTCCCTTTTGCATAAATTAGATGACTTTCTGTAGGGCTTACAAGATACGCACAGCACCCATAAGCTTGTGTGCTTGCATCAGCAAACACATGAAGTCTCTGGGGCTTATCCCTAAACCCACAGCACCTTTGAATTTTAATGTTCTGCACTTTTGTTAAATCAGTAGCTAACTTCTTCCAAGATTTTTGATTTTCATTTGTTATTGGATCATCCCACCCAACATTTGTCCTCCAAATTTCTTGGAGGAGAATCTTTGATTTTATTGTTGAAGGCAGGAATAGACCCATAGGATCAAAAATTTTGGAAGCCTCTGATAATATTTGTCTTTTAGTATTTGCTTCCTCATCAAGTTTAAAACCTTTAGTACAGATTGAATCATGACTGTTAGAAGTTGCATCCAAATACCAGTTCATACCTAAAGTTTTAACTCTGTCTGATGGCTCAGTAAGACCATTATTATCCTTTAAAATCTTTTTGTTTAAATCCTCATCATTTGAAATCCACTCTCTAAGTTCAAAGTTACCTTGTTGCATAATGTTTTGAGAGTGTTCATAGACTTCAGATAATTCAGATTTTGTTGTCGTTGAGCCTATTAGATTGTCTACGTAAAAATGTTCCTTAAGGAAGTTCAATGTTAGAGAGTTATTAAACTGGTTTAAATGATGTTAATTGTCAATGCTAATAGGCTAGGTGAGCAATTGGCTCCAAACAACACAACATTAAATCTATAGGTTATGAACCCTTTATTCAAATCAAATGGATCCTTGAACCATAAGAACCTAAGTTGGTTCTTATCATATTCATTTTTAAGATTTATTCTCAAAAATGCCTTTGAAATGTCACTTTGTACAGCATATTTGTCTAACCTGAACCTCAGTAAGATCTTCACAAGGTCAGAAATGAGATTAGGACCCTCAATCAAGCAATCATTCAAACTGTGTTTATCACTGTCTTTGAGGCTACAGTAGGGTGCCACTTATTTGGGGTGTTTTTCATTTTTTGGGAATTTCTATCAGGACGGGCGCATTTCTGGTGTCATTCCGTCTAAAAACATTGTGTGTAAAATATTTTTGAAATAAAATAATAATTAGAACTGCCTCAACGAGGTCAAAGTTTATACTTTTTGTCGAAAAGTACTCATGGCGTTCTGTTATCATGTCAGTTTCGTTTCGATAGCTGCTGTAGTTTCTGAGTTGAAAAATGATAACAGACAGACAGACGGACGGTCAGAGTCGTTGGTTTAGTCTTCCGCACTGGTGTACAGAAGACTAAAATGAGGTATTATACAGGGTGTAACACGAGTTTATCCAAATATTGATACAGGCGAAAGAACATGTTATTCTAAGTAGAAAATGGGTTGGGACGAGTTTTGCCAACACTAACAGTGTTTCATTCTCTTTTTCAGTGAGTTCTGAAACGACGTGATGGCTTCGGCAACAAGATCTAAAACAGCAGTCTATCTCCTGGGGACCGTGGACCACAGCATCACAGGAAGCATGCTGCCTACGGGAAAGCAGGCGCTTCAGTGCTTTTTCCACCTTCACCTTGACGTCAAGAAGCCGATCAAGGAAGCAGCCGCTGAGACAGTGACCGCAGTCAAGGAATTCTGGGAGCGGTCCCGTATTCCTACGCAGAAAGACCAACGCGCAAGGGACAAGGTTCTCCGAATGTACGAGAAGTGGCGGGCTCTGAACAAGAACTCGAAACGGCGCACTGTGACCCAAATCAGGAACGAGGCCGAGTTCCTCTCATCCCTTGACCGCCTCTTCGACATCGCACACGAACAGGCGATGTCGATGATCACAATCGAAGAGGACAGGGAGTTCCTGACGGGACAAAGGGCCGAGGTGCGGCGCGGCCGCATCTCCTCCACACGTGACATGACGCTGCACACTGAGGAGGAGCGTGCGAGGAGACAGGAAGCGGAAAGGAGCCGCCGGCAAGATGATGAAAGGGCGAACAGAGAGAGCCGAGAAGAACTCGTCGAACTGGCATCGAGCTCCAGCTCAGGTGCAAGCAGCCCGACTCGGTCACCGACACGGCGTCGTCGCCGAGAAGAAGAGGAAGAGCTCTCTCTCCCGGGCCCGTCCACGTCGAATGCAGAAGCATCTACGACCCCTTTACCACCCAAGCGATTCCGCGCGTCGAAAAAGATGATCACCCCTGATCTCTCCGCAGCGATGGATCGGACGAAACTTACCGACCGAGAAGGTGTTTTTTTGCTGTCGGCGGCTGCGAGGAGCTTGGGCCACGACCCTGAGGAGCTGGTCTTGAACCGCGAATCCTCCCGCCGCGACCGAGCAAAGTTCCGTGCTATGGCAGCAGCGGAAATGAAGGCAGCCTTCCATCCTACTGTGCCGCTGACCGTTCACTGGGACGGGAAAATCGTACCAGCGGCTGACGGAGGCCCTGCTGAAGATCGCCTTCCAGTTCTGGTGTCTGGGGAGAACGTCGACAAGCTTCTGGCTGTGCCCAGCCTCCCCGACGGCACCGGCCGCGCCATGGCGGAAGCCGTCCTCTCTGCCCTCGAGGATTGGGACATCAAGGGACGGATCTGTGCCCTCTCTTTTGACACCACCGCCTCAAACACAGGACTCTCAGGAGGAGCTTGCTATATCATTGAGCAGAAACTCGAGAAGACAGTGCTTCATTTGGCTTGCCGCCACCACATCCACGAACTGGTGTGCGAGAAGGCATTCACGGCGTGCCTCGGTCCCTCTACTGGTCCTGACATCCTCCTGTTCAAACGATTCGCCGCCCAGTGGGACTTCATCGATCAAACCAAAGCGAAGCCCTTCGAGGATGGAACCATGCCGCAGCACCTGAAGGACGCCCGCGACGACCTGCTGATCGAATTCAGCCGCCTCCTCGACGGTCAACATCCACGTGATGACTACAGGGAACTTCTGGAGCTCTCTGTAATTGTGCTGGGCGGTCCGAACAAGCCGGGTGCCCGGTTCGCTCGTCCCGGCGCCTTCCATCGCGCGCGCTGGATGGCAAAAGTCATCTATGCCATCAAACTGTTCCTGTTCCGGGAACAGTTTCAGATGTCGTCAGGCGAAGCGGCTGGAATCCGGCGATTCACCATCTTCGCCGTGTCCATCTACGTGACGGCCTGGTACAAAGCGCCGCTCCCGGCAACGGCCCCAGCCGCGGACCTCGCGCTGCTCAAGGCCCTCGTCTATTATCCGGACTCAGCGGTGGCCAAGGCGACGGCGACAGTCTTCGCCAGGCACCTATGGTACTTGAGCGAGCGCCTCGTCACCCTGGCCATCTTCGACGAGGGTATCGACTTGGCGACAAAGCGGGAGATGATTAAAGCGATGGAAGAAGAGGAAGGATCGGAGGATCCCCCGCGGCGTATCAATGTGGACCTGTCCACCGCCTCAATCGCCAACAATACATTGGCCAAGTTCACAATGACTACATCAAAGGAGTTCTTCAAGGTTCTGGACATCAGCACCGCCTTCCTGCTCAAGGATCCGGAGGAGTGGCGGACGGACCCAGCCTTCATCGCCGCATCCCGCCGAGTCCAGGCCCTTCAAGTTGTCAATGACTTCGCGGAGCGCGGGGTGGCGTTGATGCAGTCTTTCAACCTGGCCCTTACCAAGAGTGAAGACCAAAGGCAGTTCCTCTTACAAGTGGTCGAGAAGCACCGCTGTGACTTCCCAACCGCCCGCAAGTCCACCGTGACCTCTGCAAAGTAGGCAACAATGAGAGGGAGATGGGCGCCCATGATACCCCCCCCCCCCCCCTTGAGGGGCTAATACTCGAGTTGAGGGGGACCTAGAGTTGAAAGTATGAAGTCCAGTTATATGTTTTAGGTCAAGATTAGTAGCTTGAACAAACTAGAAGTGATATTTTATTTGCTAGAGGCATAGAACATCATGATCTAAAATTTCTACTTTTCGAGAAAATATACAAACTTTGACCGTATTGAGGCAGTTCTAAATATTGTTTTATTTCAAAAATATTTTACACACGATATTTTTTGACAAAATGGAACCAGAAACGCGCCCGTCCCGATAAAAATTCACATTTGATTCTACAGTATCAAGTTTTGTCTGTTTGGCTGTAGCTAGTTGGTCTCTGGGAACAGTCTTTGGTTTATCCATAGTCTGGGTCTTATGTGTTGGAAAATCTCTCAAGTTGTAATTAGTTAGGATATTGGGGAAGTGTTTTCTTATTTGTTCTAAATTAGGATAATTTTCTCCCGTCTTTAGAATTAAATTATCTTTAACCCTCGAAGGAAGGCACCTAAGTACTATGCTTTGTATAATCGAAGATGAAGTTTTAATATCTATCTCATTGCTAACCAGTTGTCCTATAATAGCTTCTAATTTTGTATAAAAATTTTCCATATCACTATGGTTATCTTTTATGGGTGCAAATTCAAAAATTTGTTGAGATAATTCATATATAATCACATCTTTATTAACGTAATTACGTTTTAAAAGATCAATAGTTTCATATGAATCCCCTATGGCTGGTAAATAGGCTATCAGGTTATAGGCTGGGCCTTTAAGGGAACTAGTTAAGTAACTAAACTTTTCAACAGTTGAAATATAAGGTTTATTACCTATTAAATTCTCAAATTTGTCAATGAAAGATGGGAATTGTACCGTGTCCCCTTCAAATGTTGGTATTTGCAAAATGGGTAACTGAGCCCTCAATTCTTGTGACTCAGGATTTAGCATGCCACTTAAATTTTGTTGAAGGTTAGCCCTACTTTGATTAAAATCAGAATTAGGTTTTTTTGGTGTTAAGTCAGTCAAACGAGACTGTAGTCTCCTTATTTGCTGTTCAATTGAGCTTACCTGATCATCATCATCAGCGTAAAGGTCTATCAATTGTTCTTCAGCCATTTCGGATTCAACTAACTCTGAAATACTCTCATTAATGGCTATTATTTCCTTCTTTTTAATTTCCAATTTAATAATTACACTCTAAATTTTCTTTACCTGGTTGTGTAATATTGTTAAAAGTGTTCACAGCCTTTGTAACAGCTCCCAACTTTGCCCCCCTTTTCTTTTTTAACTTTTTCAATTCCGCACTGTCCATGTCTAAGTCAAAATTGTTTAACTGGGGATCGTAATGAAATAGAGGACAAGAAGAAATTACCAGAGAAGAGAGAGCACAGACAAAACAGTCGAGTTTAAATTTGGTTTAATCCCCCCCAAGTACTTATGTCACTCAGGTCTAAGCTTATAAGAGAATGAGACTCCTTAAATGTAAATGTTTCCTAGTTAGGCCCTAGGTTGTAGACCTAATTAGGCTTGATTAGCTTAGGCTTAGGCTAGACCATTTAGCCTAATTCTGCAATTTTTGTTAAGTAAGGTTAAGGTTTGTAAATTCCCCACACACGGACCACCAATGCGAAAAATGCTCTGTATGAATTGGTCCACAATTAACCCACCCCTTATATCTCCAGTCTAACTATAGAGTAGATCAAGTCTAGCCTAGAGGGGTCAGCCTAGAGATTCCGGAAATGGTCCAGAGCGGGCAGATAAATTGAGGTCCACAGTAGGATTCCTCACAAGAATTAGGTTAGGGCAATCTACCTTCACCTTTGTTAAGCTATGAGTTGATGCTGGGTCTTAGGCCACAATGTAGGCCTAACTTGTCTGACCCAGCTTAATTTAATGCTAATAACTTACTGGTGTAAAAACTCAATTAGTCACTTACTTTTAGTTATTGGAGTCTCTCCCTTCTCCGGTTGTGTTATTGTCGAGAGCGTACTTTTTTGGTACGTCCTCTCGCCCCGTTCGTCGTTTTCGTTCTCCTCTTCGCGGGGCTTCTTGTACCAGCGTTGTCTTGGTTTATTCCTCGGTTGGTTGAGCGGTAATGTATCTCCATTACCGAGCACGCTCCTCCCACACAGTATTTAAATATTAGTGTGGAGAATAACTCTGGTGAGCAACCAATTGGTTTCTTCTACCCAGTTATTGACATAAAAGGAATTTAATAATTGTTAGATTAACTACCTACCTACTCAGTGAACCATTTTCGTTACCTCCCAACTACCCACTCGTCAGTTTTCCATAGGTAGTAGGGTGTGTCAGTTTTAGTAAAGTCAACAATTCAAAAACTCCTAGTGACCAAATGATGCATTTTTATGTGCTAAATTGAAATATGGCTTTAAAATCCAGATTTGACCACTCCTAGCTACTTATATTTGAAGTTGAAGTTTATGAAAAATCAGCAATTTTTGCAAGTATTTTTTTTATTGTATATAACTGCATTTTATATACATTACATACAATTAAAGACATTTTGATTGTATTTCAATATTAAAACTTAGAAATATAGATAGGTTTCTTGAACTTTGCCAAGGATGCCATATATAACTACCTACATTTTACAGACATACAATTAAAGATATTTTGATTGTATTTCAATATTAAAACTTAGAAATATAGATAGGTTTCTTGAACTTTGCCAAGGATGCCATATATAACTACATTTTACAGACATACAATTAAAGACATTTTGATTGTATTCCATTATTAAAACTTAGAAATATAGATATGTTTCTTGAACTTTGCCAAGGATGCCATGCCTGCCTTGCTCTTGTTCCTGGACATGAGCTCCCTACTGGCCACCTGGCCACTGATGTATGCCTCCCTTCTCTCTTGTGAGTAAACATGTGCTGCTTCAGTTGTCATCCTTACACGGGGCAGGGACAATTCGACGTGGCCGACTCGATGCGACCCAACTCGATGTGGCTGACTCGATATCAGGACAACTCGATGTCAAGCCAAGTCGATTTCATTTTCTTTATATATTTAATGTAGGTTAACTGAATGCCCGGTTAGGTCAACTGTACGCCCTTGACGATTGGTTAGGTTAAGTTGTGATATTTTCGTTAAAACTAACGAAAATATCCCTTAGGGATATCACATGAGTTGTTCTGACATTGAGTCGGCCACATCGAGTTGGGTCGCATCGAGTCGGCCACATCGAATCGTACCCAACCCCCTTACACACCTCTTTACTGACTGTGTGTGAGGGCCATGCAGGAACTTCCAGTGGTCTATCCAGAAACTCCTTGATTGCAGCAGTGGTGAGAGAGCAGGTCAGAGGAGGGTCAGTCACGCCAGAGTTCCAGTCAATAAGCTCCGAGAGTTTGGTGACATCTGGGTTGATGTCAGGAGTCTTCCTGGGTCTGACACTGCAGTCTCCTACCTGTGTGTCCTCATCTCCTTCACCTTCGATTTCCAGTAATTTAGGGCGTGTCAATTTAGTAAAGTCAACAAATCAAAAACTACTAATGCTCAAATGATGTCATATATCTAGCAAACTTAGAAATATCTTTAATGTTGTTTAAAAAAGCCATTTACCTACTTATATTTGACCAGGACGAAGACTTCATACCAGACTCAGTCTGGTATGAAGTCTTCATCCTCCTCTCTCCTCCCTGCCTCCTCTGCTCATGCATTCACAATCAAAAATCCAGCATTTGTGACTGTGTGAAACTTAGAAACCATACTACACACCAAAAATAACCAAAGTTGACTACACATATCAATGGCACATTGATATACGATGCTACAGTCATATTTAGGTTATTTTTCAAACCTTTATGGTCAAATATAAGTAGGTAAATTGCTTTTTTAAACAACACTAAAGATATTTCTAAGTTTGCTAGATAATATGACATCATTTGAGCATTAGTAGTGTTCGAATTGTTGACTTTACCTAAATTGACACACCCTAAATTACTGGAAATCAGAGATGAAGGAGATGAGGACACACAGGTAGGAGACTGCAGTGTCAGACCCAAGAAGACTCCTGACATCAACCCAGATGTCACCAAACTCTCGGATCTTATTGAAGGGAAACTCTGGCGTGACTGACCCTCCTCTGACCTGCTCCCTCACCACTGCTGCAATCAAGGAGTTTCTGGATAGACCACTGGAAGTTCCTGCATGGCCCTCACACACACACAGTCAGTAGAGAGGTGTGTAAGGATGACAACTGAAGCAGCACAACATGTTTACTCACAAGAGAGGAGGGAGGCGTACATCAGTGGCCAGGTGGCCAGTAGGAAGCTCATGTCCAAGAACAAGAGCAAGGCAGACATGGCATCCTTGGCAAAGTTCAAGAAACCTATCTATATTTCTAAGTTTTAATATTGAAATACAATCAAAATATCTTTAATTGTATGTAATGTATGTAAAATGTAGTTATGTACAATAAAAAAAATACTTGCAAAAATTGCTGATTTTTCGTAAACTTCAACTTCAAATATAAGTAGCTAGGAGTGGTCAAATCTGGATTTTAAAGCCATATTTCGATTTAGCACATAAAAATGCATCATTTGGTCAGTAGTAGTTTTTTGATTGTTGACTTTACTAAAATTGACACACCCTAAATTAGGTAGGCTTGAAGTTCCTCTTTAAAATAATTTTTAGTTTACTGTTTAAAATATATCCAAAAATTTGAGAGAGGATATCATAGAAACAAAATACCATAAAATGGGGATTGGGGAACCTTTAAACTTCAGACAGTTTTAAAGCTTATGAAAAACTATCACTATTATATCTGCTGGCTTTATTATATTGAATTCCCTTCCAAATTTAGCTTGTTTTGTTTTTGTAATATCAGCAAGTAAGTTATGTATGATACTATTAAAATACTAAACGTACATGGCAGTACAAAGTCACCTTTGCTGTATGGTAATTTTTTGTATGGTACTAAAATAGTTCTATCTCTGCTTTAGCTTGCTGTCATTACACAGTAAACTTAACAAATACCTAGCCATTAATCACAGTCATTCTTCTTTCAGAGGAAATAATAAAGTTACCCTCAACTCCACAACTTCACAAGTTGCAACAGCAAATCATTGAAGAACACATACTTAATTTTCATGATTCTTCTAATCATAAGGTAAGCTGGTATTTGAGAGATTTCCAGGAGAAAAGAATACATTGTAAATGTTGTACTTGATTTTTAAGCTTAAATTTATACTAATTTATACATTTTATGCTGAAAGAAATTAGCTAGTCATTTGTTCACCAGAACTATCAGGCAGCATTAATAGTATGGGTTATTATGGAAGAGTGGCAAGATGAAGCTTCTATGAACATTTTTCAATATTACTAGATGGAAACCATGGTCAGCACAGATGCTAACATGGCCAACTACCTACTGAAACACTGTTAGTTTTACAGATGAGTCAATATTTGCTTTATTCTCAGACAGTATTTGTATATGCAACTGCCACAGGAGTTTTCCCTGAAGCATATGCAAGCTATGATGAAACACAGTGCCATATAGCTAACTGAATGCTCACAGTTGGTGGTAGTATATGGTGGAACAATGACTTCAGCCCAATATATTAATATGCTCTAGGAGGGTCATCATGGAGTCATGTGAGTCATGATTCATCTTCACAATACAGTTTTTATGGAGGAGGATGCTCCAACACACTGCTCATGAAATGCAAATCTGGCATGACAGTTAGTATCTTTCATGGTTGAACCAATCACCTGACATGAACCTAATTAAACATTTGTGGTATATTGTGCCCAGATAAATCCACTTCCAAGGAAGCTATGATCCAATTGTCAAGAGAGGAATGGGCTATAATACCATGGGATTAGTTAACCAAAATGATTTATACAACCCATGATTGTTACTATTTTTTCCATACAGCAAAGGGCAAAACATCAAAATGTTGAATATTCTTTTCTAATAAATTGGTTTGTTATTTGGCTGTATTAAACACTCTTACTTAAACTGGTAGGGTAGAAGCTTGAGCTGTATATTGTCACTTGAACCTCAGTTGCATGGTTTCAGAATCAGTGTTCCTACCAACCAAGCCATCCAGAATCACGTTTGAGTCCTACTGACTCCTTGTTTCCTCCTAATACCTTTTTGTTTTGCTCCATCCAAGATAAAGGTGTAGTCACTATATAACATTAACATTCCTTCCATCTATTCTGTAGATCTGCATCTGCTGTGAGCATTCTTCCATTTTCATCCCTTGTACTCAAACTTAAGTTTCTTAGTTACATTTCTGCATTTTCATAACAACTCTATTATCTATATAATTCTAATCTGTCCTTCCAAACTTATTATTTACACTTTCTCCTGCTGCACATGTCTCTTCACACTTCTCTTGCTTTGTTCATATGCCCTTTTTCGTCCACTTTCGTCTTTATCACAGTTACCCTGCAGCAACATCCATTCTCTTCTTTTATCCTCAACTACTGATGCAACTTTGGCATCATATATATATATATATATATATATATATATAACATATACAGGGCGTCCCAAAAAAATGTATACACACTTTAACAGCTGATAGCTCAATTGATGTTTGTTTCTTTCCAAGTTAAACCCATTAGAATTAATAATGGCAGTCAGACTAAGCTTTGAACAAAGGAAATTCATTCTAAAATGCTACTGGAAGTGTGAAAACGCAGTTGAAGTGCAAAGACAGTTTAGGAGGGAGTTTCAAACAGATCCACCAACGCGACTTACCATCACTCGAATTAGAGATAAGTTTGAAGCCGATGGAACTGTTCAGAATGTCCACAAGAAGCGTTCCGGAAGACCACGGACATCGACAAGCCCCACAAAGCAAGAAAGAGTACTGGAAATGTATCACCAAAGTCCAAGAAAATCTGTGCGGCAAGCGAGTCGTGAGGTAGGAATTTCAGAATCGTCTGTCCAACGCATTTTGAAGCGCTGTCAATGGAAAAGTTACATTCCAAGATTAGTCCATGCTATTAATGAAGATGATCCGGACCGAAGAGTGGAGTATTGCGAGTGGTACTTGGCACGATGTGGATGTGGATTGGACGAAGGGGTTTCGTAGAATACCCTCCGCATTCACCAGACCTCACACCACTAGACTTTTTTTTATGGGGATACTTAAAAGACAAAGTCTACACTATAAAACCTGCAACAGTCGCTGAATTGAGAGCAGCCATTGAATGAGAATGCACACAAATACCAAACGAAATGTTTCGTGATGTTTGCGATTCCATTGCTTCGCGTTATCAGCAGTGCCTGGACCAGAATGGACGTCAGTTTGAAAACAGGCATTGACAAAACAATTAAATAATGTCTGTAGATTCTATTACATTTTGAAAATGAAATGTATTTTAATAAACACTGCCTTTATAATTATTTAAAGTGTGTATACATTTTTTTGGGACACCCTGTATATATATATATATATATATATCTGAAACATTGAGAGCCCAGTATGAATTGGTCTTTATTACCCCAAAAAGTGACAAAGCGATACCTGACATAGATGCATTCTTCAAAGAGAAATTGCAAGAATGTATAACAGACTTTGATTTTACCCCAGAAGATGTAGCGAGAGCTATAAGACAACTGAAATCACATTCAGCTGCAGGTCCAGACAAATGGAACCCACTATTAATTAAAAACTGTAAAAATGAAATAGCTATACCTTTATACTGGATATGGAGAAGATCCCTAGACAATGGGGAAATACAGAGCATCTTGAAAAGAGCAAACATCGTCCCTATATATAAAGGCGGGGATAGATCTTGAGCAAAGCACTATAGACCAGTGTCCTTGACATCCCACCTCACCAAAATATTTGAAAGAATAGTCAGAGAGAAAATACATGACTTCTTGGAGACATTGGAAAGATTCAACGAAAATCAACATGGATTCCGATCAGGAAGATCATGCCTATCACAATTTATAGAGCGTTATAACAATGTCCTAGATGCACTTGAAGGCAATGAAAACTATGATGTCATATACATGGATTTTGCTAAAGCTTTCAACAAATGTGATCATGGTATAATAGCACATAAAATGAAACATAGGAATAACAGGCCAAGTGGGAAAATGGATCTACAACTTCCTCAGAAAATGATTACAGGTGGTCAAAATTCAAGGTGTATCATCATCAGAATCAGAAGTATGCAGCTCAGTACAACAAGGTACAGTGCTGGCCCCACTCCTGTTCATTATCATGCTAACAGAAACATTACAGGGGTCAAAGTTGAAGTCTTCAAGAGAAGACTAGATGCCTGGCTCAGGATGGTACCAGATGAGCTGGGTGTACCTGGGTATGTACAGTGGAGAGCACAAAAGAGCAACTTGCTCCTCAACCAAGCCAAGACTAGAGGTGGGGCCACCAGCTTGACCTTTGTGTGAAGAAAGACTGATGCACGGAACCCAAACAAGGTATGTAGTATGTCTGCATATATCATTGCTCATAGCCATAACCCTGCAGAGTTCATGAGGGTATATATCTTGTACCTTGTCAAAAATAAGTATGGAGACATTCTGTACAGCAATAATTGCAGGCCTAGTGCTGTCGCTTCCTGCTTCTCGAAACTACTAAAAAAACTCTTGTTACTTCAATTAAATGATTACCTATGGACATCTAATCAGTTTGGTTTTAAAAGGTCCCATTCAACTGACCTGTGTATCTATGTACTTAAAGAAACAAAATCTAAATACATTGACAGTAATTCAACTATTTATAGCTGTTTCCTAGATATAAGTAAGGCATATGATAGAGTGAACCACAATATTTTATTTAAAAAACTAGAAGACAGGAAGGTTCCCATGTACATATTAAATTTATTGAAATTTTGATATTCCTACCAATCTTTTACCATTAGGTGGAGCAATGTACTATCCAAATGTTTTGGCTCCTCTTGCAGGGTGAGACAAGGCTCCTTGCTCTCCCCTATGCTGTTTAATGTGTATATTGATGGATTAATTGCATAACTTAATTTGTCAATGATATGGTCTTAATAAGTCCCTCTGTTAAAGGTCTGGATCGACTACTGAAAGTCTGCAAAGTGTATTCGCAGAAACATGATATTCTTTTTAATGTTACAAAAATTAAGGTTATGCAATTTCATCCTAAAAGCTGTAATCAGCCAGCTGATATTAGGTTTAAAATGAAAGGTGAAGTAATTGAGGAAGTACAAGAGTTTAAGTATTTAGGTCAAACTGTACCAGCTCCTTGAGTGATGACTTGGATATAAGAAAACAATCTTGAAGCCTTTGTGCTAAAGCACATATGACTCTAAGAAACTTTTGGTTCTGTACAAGTGAAGCTAAAGACCAGTGGTGTAGTCGTAATTTCTTCAGTGGGGTAACGCAGTAGGGTAACGCTAAAAGTAAAATAAAACCAGTAGGGTAATGCTAAAAGTAAAATAAAACCAGTGGGCTAACGCCGTTACCTTGCATTACCCCCGGACTACACCACTGCTAAAGACACTCTTTCATACTTTCTGCAGTAATATATAGGGACTAACTCTGGATGAATTATAAAAAAGGTTCTGGCAGAACCCTAAATTTGCTGTACAACAGGTCTTTTAGACTCTTAATAAATTACCCCCCGAGATGCTCAACTTCGCAAATGTTTGTTGCCCACAATATCCTGAGCTTCCCAGAGGTAACAAGATGTGCTCAATACAGTATACTGCAAAGAATTAAAAAATCAACCAACCTGATTATCCAAGCTATCTATGAGTCCTGTCATTTATCCTCTGAGCCAGAGTTTTTCAAAGTTTTTGAAGCCACAGAACCTTCATTTAAAAAAAAATTCATGGAACCTTGACCAACAGGTAAAATTTTAATGATATTAGGCAAATGGTAATAAAACACAATTTATGGTCACTGCAGTTTATTTATGTAATCTATGAAATTTACATATACTGTTAGCTATATGAATTTCACAAAAAAAATACAAGTTTAGAAATTTACAAGGAAAAAAAAATTACTTTTATTGACATATTTATTTTAAATTCCCCTCCCCACATTACTGTCAGCATAAAAGAAATTATAAGTATAAAAATATCATGTTTATTGTAAAATTAAAGTTTTCATTAGCAAAGATCTTTATAAAACATCATCATATATTTGTATAATATGCATTGTGAAAGCTGACACACATTTACACTGCATTTAATAACATTAATGTGATCATAACTTCCGTGAACTGAGAAAACTAAACCTAAAAACAGAAAAACTCACCAAATCAATCAGACCAATGCTTGTGGTCATCAGCTGTGTTTTGTTTACAAAATGGGCTCCTGTTTCTTACTGTGGCTGCAAGAGGGCAACACTTATTCTGGATATCTTGTCATTTGAATTCAAATTCTCTCTTTCGCCCACTCTCTCTTTGCCTACGCCTTTCAGAACACAATCACTGAATTCGTAGAATATATATCGTAAATTTATCCATGCCAGTTATTATTATTTTATCTTACCTCTCTCTCCTGAGTCTCTCATGACATGCCCCATTGTCCCACGGAATCCCATTAAGTTCTCGTAGAACACAGTTTGAAAACCCCTGCTCTAAGCTATGGAATTCTTGGTACGGAAATGTCTGTCTGTAGCTCCACTTAACTTCGACATTACTGTATTATTTCTAATCAACTGTATATATTTCTATCCTTAGTATGTGAACTGTCATTGTATTAATAATATTTGTCATGTGGACTATACTCTGCCAATAAATCTTTTCATTTTCATATATATATAGGTTGCTATCGCTTTATGCGGGGGGTTGCATTCCAAAAAAAGCTTGCATAAAGAGGGCCATTTATTACATGTATTTAATAGGGATGATTGCAGGACCTCTAACCCCCCCCAAACCTTTTCAACACACTTTCATAGCAAATTCAATGAAAAGTCATGTAATAAAATAAAACAATCATCTGACCTTATATAAAAAAAAACATTAAAAGAAATAATAACAGGTATTTCACAGCTAAGATTGATAGCTGCAAAGAACTCAACTACTGGGAAAGACTACATAAACTAAATCTGTACTCCTGGAAAGAAGAGGAGGGGTTCCAGCACAGGTGAATCAGTGCTTAACACCCGACCATCTCAGATCTTGCTTACTTTTGGTGTATAAGGTAAGTTTGTGCAAGAAAGCCAGCTGTGAAAGTTTCAGCTTTCTACGACCATTACTTCACGAGTTATGAAGGTCAGAAAAATCAAGGTTAAGGTCAAAATAGCTCAAGGTCGGCATCTTTGGATGCACCTCACACATTCACTAATTATCGTAACCATATGAAACTATATGTTTTTGGACTCAGAATGAGCTGTAGAATCCAAAAATGCAACGAAAATAGCAGTAGGAGAACAAATAAAAATGTTCACCCTTTTTCAAGGAACGAATTGACCCTTTGACCTTGAAGTTCACACATTTTGGGGAAACATTTCTTTACACAAAATGAAGTTCCACCATTGCACTTTTAATATAAACAATAAAAATGTATCTTATTCACCATCTATACTGTCTTAAAGAATTTTTCAAATTGGCTATTTTTCAAATTTCTGGCAAAATCGCCATATGTATATGCATATATGTACTGTACTGTTAAATAATATATTTTGTGAACATAAATTAATTACTTATTTTATGCCTTTCTTACAGATAAACAAGATGGGTAGAAAAGTTTGTGCTGATCCTCTTAGAAAACATAATGGAGATTACATTTGTAAAAATTGTGTTAATGATATCAATAAAATCAAAGCTGAAGACAAAAAAGTCTCTGATATTGTCTCAGATTCGAACTCAGACACTGATGCCACTGCCACAGAAAAATGTTCCTCTGCCTATGGGTGTACTACTGAAATAATGTTTGAAGATTTCCAAGGAGATTTAGACACAATTCTTCCAATGCTGAATGTGACACCAGTGAAGACAAGTAAGTTTAAGTATTTTTAAAGTGTTAATTTATGTAGATATTATAGCAACAAAACATCAATATATATAACTACATGTATGAACATTACAACCTTTATATATTTGACAAATTCAGATGTATGCATATCAATTTATATAATGAAGATCAATATAGTTATGATTATATATACGGTATTTACCAAATTCATATGTAATGTACGTACATCTATAGGCCTACAGTTGATTAAAAAAAGTTATAACAATTTATTTTATTTGTTTTTCAGAGGGTCTGTCACGAAAAGGGAGATCTTCAAAGGCTGAAACAAAATTTGAAATGGCATCAACATCCCTGAAGAGAAAGCTAGAAACTTCATATGACACAAGTTTTACACAAGAAAGTGAAGAAAAGCAATCTAAAATGGATGACAATAATTTGTGAGTACTGTATATATATCTGTAGTACCTTCATTAAAGTATACTAAGCCTATATATAGATCATATGTTTGCATATAAATTTACTCAAACATGTATATCACTTTCGCAGGCATGCAGGAGTGATGCAAGCACTCAAGAATGCCTTCAGTGAGACGACTGACTACAAGAGGAAGATTCAAATACTAACACTCTCACCATACACCATTCACAGAACAGCATCTTTCTTCAATGCATCTACAAGAATGGTTTCAACCAGCCGCAAAATAAAGAAAGAACATGGCATATTACCAGAAGTTCCACATATTAGCAAAGGTCGGGTTATAACAAAGAAAGAGAAGGAAGCAGTGTGCACTTTCTATGAATCAGATGAAATAAGCAGAATATGTCCAGGCAAGAAGGATTGTCTATCAATTAGGAATCATGAAGGAGAGAAGCAACTACAGCAGAAACGATTGGTGCTTGGTAATTTACGTGAGATTTTGCTGTTTTCAAGGCAAATGACACTAATCCAAAAATAGGTTTCTCATCATTTGCTCATTGAGACCCAAGTGGTGTGTCTTGGCAGGAGCTGGAGGAACACACACTGTGTGTGTCTGTACCTACCACCAAAATCCCAAACTTCAGCTATCAGCTTTGGGGGAAAAACAACTATCATATAAAGACCTCATTCTCTATGCAGTTTGTGACAGTGAAAAGGAAGAGTGTATGCTACAAAAATGTGCATTGTGTTCAGGAGAAGAAGGTGTTATTGCATTCCTTGAAGGATTGGAATCTGTTCAGGATGCAGTCGGCACCATAATTTACATACAAGCAGTGGACTTCCACGGATCGGACAACCCTTATTAACATCAGTGAATCCCTTGAAAACTTCATTAAGTCTCTGGCAACTAGAATTTGTGCACTAACAAGACACTCTTATGTGGCTGATGCACAAGCAAGTTTCCTAAAAAAACTGAAAGCTAATCTGATGGTCACTGAAGGTATTCTCCTAGGAGACTTCTCTGAAAACTACTCATTTATTGTACAAGATGCTGCACAAGGTTACCATTGGGAAAATAGTCAGGCAACAGTTCATCCATTTGTGTTCTACTATAAAGTAAATGAAAATGATGTTGAAATTAAAGTTAAAAGTTATTGTTTCATTTCTGATGACATGAAACATAGTACAAACCTTGTCTTTGCGTTCTTAAAGCAACTGATCCCCATGATAAAAAAGAAGAGAGCTCAGGCCTGCGGAAGATTCATTACTTTACTGATGGTTGCGGAGGGCAGTATAAGAATAAATATAACCACCAATTTGTGTCACCACAAAGAGGACTTTGGACTGGATGCTGAATGGCACTTTTTTGCAACTTCACATGGCAAAAGTGCTTGTGATGGAGTCGGAGGCACAGCAAAAAGAATGACGGCTCGTGCCAGTCTTCAACGTACATTTAAAGACCAAATTCTGACACCACTTGACATGATGAAATTTCTGGATGAGAAAGATACCAGCACAAAATTTGTATTCTTATCGAAACAAAATGTCCAGCAGACAACTGAATTCCTGGAAAATAGATATAAAAATTCTGTAACCATCCCAGGTACTCGTAGATTTCATAGATTTGTGCCTATTAGTCATACCCAGTTGGAGGTTGGTGAGATTTCCTCAGGTCCTACAAAAATTATGACAGTTGTGCATCCATCGTTTAAAGATAATTTACATGAGCAAAAGCACATTTCAACTGAAGATATACAAGTTGGGGTATATGTAGCTTGTAACTATGATAATAAAATTTGGTTTGGATTAGTGGTTGAAGTATCAGAAGAATTTAGTGATTATAAGGTCATTTTATGTCTCCACATGGAAGACGTTCTAAACATAGTTTCCCTTCTCATCCTGACTCATGTTGGATGTTATCATCTGATATTATCCAGACAATGACTGCTCCATCATTGACAGCAGTTCAAGAATAATTCAGTATGCCTTTGATGATCATGAGATGCTAACAGCTGAGGGTAATCATGCAGACCTGTTTGCCACAGTTTCCTGTTCTTGAGTCGAAAGTGTACAGAGCTCTAGTTTAATATGTATCTATAGAATACAGGTCTACATAATATGATACTCCTTTTTTACTCCTATTTTATATGATACTCCTATATATATATATGTTTGTATTAATGTATTATTAATAAAAGTAATTATAAAAAAAAGTAAAATATTTCTAAGGGTGGAAAGGTGTGGTTGTAGGGGTGGAGACCACAATAAAATAGAGATCTATATCATAGTTATACCTATGGTACCTAGCTTATATCTAAGTGATTTTGTATCACGTTTCTAATAATATTTATTTTTGCTTAAGTAGTTTAAATAATGAATATCTCTAGATTTTAACAGTACATATATGCATATACGGTACATTAGCCCTGTTCAAAAATCAACTTTTTCTTATTTTCATAGGTTTCTGTACTTTTTCCCATGCTTTTTGACCTGAAAAGGCCGAAAATCACAACCATTTTGACCTAGGTTGTTGGGAAGCATTGCCGCATGGAGCTTTAAGTTTTCTGCCTTGAAATCGGCCAAAAGCACCAGTTCCGGGGTCCCTTGAATCATGTTTTGCACTATAACTTTTTATCTAAACAAGATAGAGCAACAAAATAGGCACCAAATTAAAGTGTTTTTAATCCTCTTTCTAACTTATACAATTATGATAGTCTTGGAACAAGAAATGGCACATTGGTACATACAAAGATTTCAGAAATCACAAAATTCGTTTTCTCACACTCAAGGCAGACAAGGCGCCTTATTCATGACACAAATTTGAGATTAACATTTTGTCACAAGTCTAATCGATCAAGAAGTGAAAGCATTACATGATGATTAATTTCATAATGACATTTACACAGTCAGTTGTTGAGAGTTTGTTTCTTGAAGCTGTCAAAGCGGCGTCTGTTGAACTCCACAGCTTGAAGGAGATAGTCCCTTTGCTTGGCATCTGTTGTTATGACATTTGCAAAGTCGCTCATCATCTTGACACCACGTTCAGCAATGTCATTCACCGCTTTCAGATTCTTAACATAGTCCAACGCTTTTCTGTAGTCCTCATTCTGTGGCCAAGACGTGACAGGTTCCAGAAGCCACTCGGATCCAATGTTCAGTGTGTCCAGCAGGAAATGTGATTCTGGGCCAATGAGATCAACCAGGGTGGTCTTAGCTGTGACTCTGGAATAGAGGCTTTCCTGTTCTGAAGCTGTCTGGCTTCTCAGTGGCATGTAACTGGGCAGCAATGTCGTGCTTCAATGTGTCACTCAATCTACTGCTGAACAGGGCAAATGGCACGACTTCCTGCGTCAGGTACCATTTGTGGTTTTCCATCTTATTAAGTACTGCATCAGCAAGCTCTGGGTCAGTTTTCTTGTACTTCAACATGTCCTGGATTAGACTTAGATCATTCAGGGAGCATCTGCAGCAGACATTGACATCATCCATACAGGAGTGTAGAACAGCGCAAGGAAGGTGTTGAGTCTTTCCAGCTTTGATACAGTGTCTTCGTCGTACTCAAGTTGATCTGCAAACATCAGCATTTTCATGGAGTACAGGTTTCTGGCCATCCATCTGGCCTGATGAATGGCGCCTGGTCGACTCCAGTGAATACCTCGAGGAGGCGTTCCTCCAAGAACAATGACTGTCAGTTCAGCCATTTGCTGTTGATAGCCAGCATCTTTGGGTTTTCCTTGGACAAGTCCGTCCAAACATCCTTCAGATGCTCAAACCAGGGATTATCTGGCCCCTTCACCTTCCCAAACAACTTCTCCCAAACTGCTCCTACTAGGATTTCCAGGATGTGATGTCGACAGGCCAGATAAAACACCTTTTTGTTCAGCATTTTCTCTAGCAGTTTGGCAGCTCCTCTGTGAACTCCACTGTTACTGGATGTAGTGTCAAAAACAAGGGCAGTAACATTATCCGTAAGTTCCCATTTCTCCAGTAAATCCATTGAAGCCTCAGCCTGAGCTGTGCCAGAAGAATTGTCGATGACAGGTACTCCCAATAACTTTCCTTCAGTGTATGAAGGTGGACCAGACACTAGCACAGCTAAAGTCTCTGAGGTACTTCCAGGTTCACTGCCCAAGACATCTTTGAGCAACTTTCCATCCCAGTGTAAGGCAGCGTACTGTGGGGGGTTTTCACAAAACTTGGACATGTGACTCTGGCTGATATTATACCTGGACAGCATTCTGTTGTGATGTGTTGTTGAGGTTGAGATGACGAAGTTATCCAGATCAGCCCCTCCAGCTTTCAAGGTGGCAGAAACCATGGCAGTAACTTGATTGTCTGATAAACCAAGACGATCAGCTGTATTGCAGATGACATCACATTCCATGACCTTCCTTGGAAACGTCAAAGTCACACTAGTCACAGTGTCTTGATGGTGAGAACATCCAGGACGAGGCTGATGGTAATCCATGTCCTCTGTGTTAGCGTCGTTGTCAGTTGAGTCACCCCAGGTAATGTCATCCACATGAACAACTGCCTCTTGTTCTGCTGCAGCTGTAAAATAGTACAACATGTTAAGACAGTAATTGTTAAGTACATGCTAAATATCGCAATGGAGTAAAACTTAAAACTTTTTGTAACGTTCAAAGTAATTAGTTTTACCTTGTTCTTGTCTATGCTGCAGTCTTTCATTCCTCGCTGCTTGCTGCAGGATCTTGTCTCAAAAATCTTGTCATGACCAGACATATGACCTTTCCTCAGTCTTTTGGTCTTCGTAGAACCTGATATCCTCATCTTTCTTCTCTCTGGATAACAGTCTGTTGTTCTGTATTTCCTGGATTGCATCTGGAGCTCCTATATCGAACAGGCTGTCTAATTCCAGCACAAATGCTCCTCTTTTTCCTCCAGGGTTACTTGCTCTTCTTTGCTTTTCACCAGAGCACGATGTTTCTCATGTAGTTTCATGAAGAGCTTCATTGCGTTGTACTTGGTCATTGTCTTGATCCTAGCCATCTGCCAGAATGGGATGATAGATTAAACTGTTTCATATGCAAGGTCTTGAACCATGGGCCTCCCTGCATTTTCCGGTAAATTCTGAAGATTAAGGAAATACTGGAACGCCTGTCTGTTGGTGGGAAGCTGGGAACCACTGATAAAAGCTGAAAGGTATCCAACCAGGAAAGTTTCAGTGAGAGATCTGGTAGATGGCCCAGTTGACACCTGCCTGTGGACAGTACGTGGAGGTTCTGAGATATCAACTGTGCGCCCACGGAGCTCCCTCAGCTCTTTGCTTAATGCCATTGTGAAGTTGTAACTTGTAGATGGTTTTCTAGATTCTGATTGAGTTTCTGTTGTTTCCTGAAAAATGATAGATAATTATTATTATTATATTATTATTAATTATTATTATTATTTATTATATTATTATTATTATTATTATTATTATTATTTACTAATTTTATGCTCTTTCATTTGATACCTAATTTGTTGCTCTATCTTGTTTAGATCAAAAGTTAAAGTGCAAAACATAATTCAAGGGACCCCGGAATTGGTGCTTTGGCCAATTTCAAGGCAGAAAATTTAAAGCTCCATGCGGCAATGCTTCCCAACATCCTAGGTCAAAATAGTTGTGATTTTCGGCTTTTTCAGGTCAAAAACATGGGAAAATGTACAGAAACCTATGAAAATAAGAAAAAGTTGATTTTTGAACAGGCCTAATGGTACATATGGCGATTTTGCCAGAAATTTGAAAAATAGCCAATTTGAAAAATTCTTTAAGACAGTATAGTTGGTGAATAAGATACATTTTTATTGTTTATATTAAAAGTGCAATGATGGAACTTCATTTTGTGTAGAGAAATGTTTCCCCAAAATGTGTGGACTTCAAGGTCAAAAGGTCAATTCGTTCCTTGAAAAAGGGTGAACATTTTTATTTGTTCTCCTATTGCTGATTTCGTTGCGTTTTTGGATTCTACAGCTCATTCTGAGTCCAAAAACATATAGTTTCATATGGTTACGATAATTAGTGAATGTGTGAGGTGCATCCAAAGATGCCGACCTTGAGCTATTTTGACCTTAACCTTGATTTTTCTGACCTTCATAACTCGTGAAGTAATGGTCGTAGAAAGCTGAAACTTTCACAGCTGGCTTTCTTGCACAAACTTACCTTATACACCAAAAATAAGCAAGATCTGAGATGGTCGGGTGTCAAAATGAAAATGTTTTGCTTCACCTGTGCTGGAACCCTCCAGAGGAGAGAGTACACCATAATCTACATATGAAAAAAGATTGAAAAACTGGTACCAAACCTCAAACTAAACCCAATTACCTTCCAAACAACACTGGAAAATTGGAAAGGCAGAATGCATAGTGTTCCCAAATTAAAGGCCTGACAAGGGACCTCTTCAATACTGAAGGAAAATAGCTTGGTTGTCAGGGGGCCAAACCTTTTTAACCAGCTACCAAAGGACCTCAGGAACGTTACAGGGGTCAAAGTTGAAGTCTTCAAAAGAAGACTAGATGCCTGGCTGAAGATGGTATCAGATGAGCTGGGCAGGGCCGGATTAAGACCTTTAGAGGCCCTAAGCACTTAAAAGATTTTGGTGCCCCATATATATGTAATTCAAAATATAAACAAAAATAAACCATAAAATAAAATAATGTTCACTACAAATTCAAACAATGAAAAAAAATAAATACTATATATGAACATATATAATTCAGTTTTCAACAGCT
Source organism: Bathynomus jamesi (assembly GCA_023014485.1). NCBI lineage: Eukaryota > Metazoa > Arthropoda > Malacostraca > Isopoda > Cirolanidae > Bathynomus > Bathynomus jamesi. Next base: position 450,833 of record JAJOZX010003028.1, read on the forward strand.
TATAGGCTATAAGCCGCGATTATAATAGTATAATAAATCCATGGTAAATCCGACAATGGAAAATTTCTCTGGTGCCCCCCTTCCCTTGATGCCCTAAGCACGGGCTTATTTTGCTTAATGGTTAATCCGGCCCTGGAGCTGGGTGTATGGTACCTGGCTATGTGCGGTGGAGAGTGCAAGAGAACAACTTGCTCCTCCACTAAGCCAGACCTAGAGGCACCTGAAGTGAGGCCACCAGCTTGACCTTTGTGTGAAGAGAGACCAACACACTGAACTGCAATGAGGTATTTGAATACTCACCATCAACTAATCACTAAATTCAACAGTAATGGCAAAAACACATGCTACAAGATGAGAGCGAGTAGTGTAGGCACATAACAGACAATGGACACTGTGACACTGAGTGAAGGAGATTGAGGGAGTGTGTGGGCTGCCTTGGTTGGCTACTAACTCACCACTCCACCGCACCAATTGCATAGCTGAGTCCATCCATGCCTACAATGGTCACACAAGCTTCACACATCCAACCCAACCAGTCCCATAATTGCGAATTTTTCCTGCACAAAGCGAGTGTGTGGTTTGTGTGTGTATATATATATATATATATGTATATGTGTGTGTGTGTGTGTGTAGTTGCATGTTTGCATGATAGTTCAATCAAAAGTGAAACCAGTTGAGGGTAAGAATATAAGAATTTCAGTATGATTGTTTGGTTACAATGTAAAATGAAAAAAAAATGATGAAAATAGAAGATAGATTTTGGTAGAATGTTATGTTGTTATAGTTATCCAGGGAGAATGATGAATGCTAGAATTAATTGTGAAAAAGGTGTATGGTAGTGATTGAATAAATGTGAAGTAAAGAAAAAACCACATTTAAAGATGTAATTACTGTAGTAAGTGTCTGAATGAACATGGAGTGGGTATACTCTTAAATATAGCACAAAGGATAGTGAGAAATAAAGAGGGATGGAAGCGGTTTTTAAGGTATGTAAATGGAGATGTTGGTCTCCAACTGACGCACTACCAACCAACCTTGTGAGTGTGTAATTGATTTGAGTGTTTTCAGCCCCGAATTTAAGCGTCCACCCCATGGAGAATGGGAAATGGGATTTTAGATGATTTACAGTGTGTATTTATTGAACTAAAAAATCTTGCATCATGGTGATAATTTTCTGAAGTTAAAAAGGATGAGTGATGATTGAGTGATTGAAATTAATTAATTTTGTCATTGCAACACTGAGGTCATAATATTTGTTTATCTACTACCATGTGATTTATAGGGTAGGATTATACCCATACTATCATGCAATGTTATAAAATTTAAATAAAAGACAACTATTCACAGAATCTTCACTTTGCTAAAGGATAATGTAATTTAGTTTAAAATACAGCAATACCCCAATTAATGTGGTTAATTCATCTGCGGAAAGTACCGTGTTATGTGAATCAGCGTTGATCAGGGAATGTAATCAATGTGAAATAAAGTGCTTCGTTCTCAGATGTCACTGTTAAAGAAAAATCTGAAAAAACTCTCTTTTTGCGTAAAAATGAACTAGTTTTAATTGTGAAACAACTGCAAACAATTTAGTTACAAATATGTTTAATTTTTAGCTAAAGAGGTATTCCATGTCAAGTGTACATATTTTTTGGTGATTTCTGCCACTCATCTCACCGATTTTAATGATTTTTGGTGTGGTAGTTGGGTATGATGAGTAATGAAGTGTGACCAAATTTTAGCCACTTGGGTCAAATAGTTTGGGAGTAATGACCCCCCCCCTCCAAATTTGGGGCCAGCAGCGTAACCTCATGATTTTGAAAGGTCATAACTCTGGATCTAATGGATGGATTTTAATGATTTTGGTGTCAAAATGCTCAGAAAAGACAGCAGAATAACTTTAATTTTATGCACAGAGTGCGTACATTCCATTAAAAAGAGTTGCATTTATATTTCACCTTTGACCTTGACCTCAGGTCAGAGTTCAAAATTCAAGGTCATGAAAATTGGCATAAGTAAAGACCTTTGGATGAAGCATATTCAAGCAGAAAATTGGAGTGGGATCTCCATGGGTTTGCTTTCCACAAGCATTTGAAATTGTGCATGTTGAAAATTTTGAGCATTTTATTTAAGATAACTTCACAAATACTGTAGTTCATATATATATGTATTATAATATAGCTACATACATGATTTGATATATACCTATAGGTAAGCATCAAGATTTTTACAAACAAATTATTTGGTTCTCTAAAAGTATCAATAATTTTTATCACAAACCCTATATAATTTTTGCAGTTAAAAATAACTTGAAATTTAGGTGTTTGAAGTTTGAACAGTGAATAATGACTAACTTGTACAGGTATTTCTGATGAATTAACACTTCATATTGCCATGCTGAACCTGAAAAATATAAATTTTATACCTATTAAAAATTTAAGTAAAATTATCATGATAAGGAGTTGTTTAAAAAATTAATTAGCAAGGTAGGTAGTTAAGCCCCTTAATTACCTCCCAAGGCCTAGGTGTGTACCTCATTCCAACTTCCAAAGGACCTAGGCCTACATACTATGCAGGGTGCCAAAACAGGTTTTTTCCATTCCGTATTAGTTTAGAGATCTTATATATTCTACTGTATGGCAGAAACAAGCATAGGCATCGGGGTACGCGCTTGTAGAGAAAATAAATTTTCTAACCTCTAAGCTACTAGGATTCTAACCCAGGACCATTTATTCACAGTCACAGGCTCTAATGACTAGAGGGATTTCCACTATTTAATAATAATTTAATATTAGGAAGCTGTACAATTTAAGATAGACTAATACTTAGAACTGTATTCATAAGTGTAATTATTAAAATATAGTTAGTTACAGTATATAGGCATACATGTCAATAAGCAATTTAAATAGCAATACTCACATTTTCCATGCAGTTGTAAGTTTTTGATTATATGTTTTTGACAATAAGTTTGTATCCAGTTTCTTGATTACTTTTTAAGATGACGCTTTTTCAGGATCATATTGGCTTCATTGGTTTCCTTTTTTGTGATTGTATATGTTCTTCCAGTAGCTGTCATTGGGTTTATGATTGTGAGGATGTTGGACAAATCTACTGTAAGTATATCAGGATTTTCAGGATAAGTAAATGACTTGTTTGGGCCACAATGGTGAAAGAAGTTTACTTTCACTTCACCCTCACCAGGATATGTTTCCATCACACACCCAATCCACCAGTGGTTATCATACTCCACTGTTACATATCCTGTGACATTTTCAATTAATTGAGTGTCTTGTTGGGGGAAGCAAATTCCTTTTGACTTTCAACTGAGGCGCTGTACATTTGTACTTCTAAACAATTTTTTGTCAGTGGTATGAATGAATGTAATTTTTGAGTTCCTGGTATGGTCCCGCTTTTGATAAAATTGAATCAAAAAATTCTTTCTCATTTGAGTATTCTTCTTGTGTTGCAAAGCTAAAAGACATTTGAGTCAATTTTAAGGAACAGAAATCAGAAAGATCCTTTGGGGACAGAATTTGATTTTCATATGGCCTATGAAGACTTTCTTTTGATGCTTCCCTTTTGATGGTTCCTCCGACACCATCTGATGGTCCCTTTCCATAGCTGGTAGCAAAAAAATGCCACTCAGCCTTAATTCCAAATTCTTCATGGTGGCGGCATAAATTTAAAAAAGTTTTTGCAGTTTTTGTATTGACCTGCGCATCCGTCAGTAAAATAGATAATTCTGTTTAGTAGCTGAAAATTTGACTTAAGATGATTTATTAAAACTTTTATGAATAGATGCACTGCAACAGTATCATGTGTATTACACTGAGATAATAGTTAGAAAGCTGTGATTTACTTTTTCTTGCTCTTTGTAATAATAAACCCATGGATGAAGAGTCACTTGGCAATTATTCCAGTGAAATCCTTGAGCACAATCTTGGACTAAAAAGGAATAGCTTTTGAAAAAGTCCCCAATCACCAAAAAATCGCCTTCATCCAGTTCATTTTTTCTTTTTTCTAAATACTTGTCTTGTTGCTTGGCAATGAAATCATGATGCCTTAGTCGAGTTAGTGAGAAATAAAGGTATCTAGGAAATTTTCGAAATTTTGAATAACACAGTCCAGCTGAGATCGATCTATTGTTGTCCACTGTTTGTACTGGATTTCATCAATACCTTTTTCTTCGTAACATGTAAGAAGAGTTTCCTTTAGCGAATCAGGTCGAGGGCATTGATCACACTCTTAAATAGCAAGAAGGTTGACTTTTGTCACAAATAATTTTGGCTAAAGTGCAGTGGTAACTACTCAATGGAGTTTCTTCCTCAATGGTAATTTCTGCCATTCAAGATTCTATCATCATTAACTTAACATTCTGATGAGTTGTGCAGATGCACACACTATGCGTCCCACTTGCTCCAGCCAGAACACATTCTTTGGGGCATAGCATCGCAAATTTCGAAAATCCTATAGAGAGAGGTGGAAACTTGAACTTAAATTGTTGATATGCTTCTTTTAGATTACATAAAACTAACCTCTCTTGATATTTTTTTCATTCACCATTTTCTTTTATTGTTATGCAGTCTTTCTTGCCTGCCATTTGTCTACTTATTTCATCATTTCTAAAAAACTCTTTAACAGTGTTAGTTATTCCAGTGGCAATTCCTTCCCCATCTTTGGATTTGGTGATGACAATACTCCCTTTTCTTTTGCAAGCTGCTGAGCCTGAACAGCCATTCTTTGTGAACAGTTAAATTCTTGAATTAGTTTTCTTGCACTCACTGATGGTGCAAAAACAGTTAGAATCATAACTGGTCAACAAAGATTTTTCATCAGAGTAAAAGCTGATTCCAAAACTGCATTCAGATCTTTTCTAGCATGTATAGTTTTCAAGATGAAGGCATATATATATAACTACACAGATTTAACCATTTTAAATAGGCCAAATACTAATATTTCAACATTTGATTGTGTTTATTTTATTGTGTTTTTTTAGTTTATTCATCTTATTTATTTCAATTATCTTAATTATACATCTTATGTATTTCAGGTGTGAGCTTTTACGTCTAGCAGCATTGTGATTCAGGCAACAACGCCGTGCTTTGTGTGTCAAAAGATCAGTCCAGTCCAAGAACTTGTTGTGTCAAGTTGGTGTACATTTTTTTTGAATTTATAGTTTGCTCAGGTCAGTCAACATGCCTCGACAATGTAAGAATGACCCCGACAAGTTCTGTTTCGTATGCAGCCAGTTCACAACTAAAACACAGTGACGAAGTATTACAACCGACATTAAGAAAATATACAAGCTATACTTTGGTTGCTATCTAGGTGACCAAGATAAACCATGGGTGGCCACATCAAATCTGTTCTGGCTGTTCAAATGGATTACGTGATTGGCTTAACAAAAAGAAAGCTTCAATGCCATTTGCCATACCCATGATATGGAGGGAGCCGAGAGATCATCATGAAGACTGTTATTTTTGTAGTGTGAACTTAATGGGGTTTTCTGCCAAGAACAAACACCAGATTGTATATCCAAACTTGGATTCAGCATGTAGACCAGTAAAACATGATGAAACATTGCCCATTCCAATTCCCCCAAGTGATAGGCTAGATTCTATCATAGATGACATGGAAAGTGATGAAGGTGCAACTGGCGTTTCCGGACCATCTACAGAACCAGAGTACACTTTTGAAGGTAGACATTTAGAGCCTAAAAAGTTAACCCAAGGACAGTTGAATGATCTTGTTAGAGACTTATTGCTGTCTAAAGAGAAATCAGAGCTTCTCGCCTCAAGACTAAAGGAGAACAATTTACTTGAGAACAATGTTCATATTAGTTACTACCGAAAGCAGAATTTTGAATTAACAGCATTCTTTTCAGTAGACGGTCCTCTCTGTTATTGCCATGACATCAATGGACTATTTACAGCCATATCTCGGACGTATGTGGCATCTGAGTGGTGCCTCTTTATTGATTCGTCTCAGAGAAGCCTGAAAGCAGTTCTTTTGCATAATGGTAATATAATGCCATCCATCCCCATTGCCCATTCCATCCATCTAAAAGAGACATATGACAATATGGATATACAGGAATACCTCGGATAAGACGGTTAATTCGTTCCGCCGACATGCCGCACTGTTTGAAACCGCCCTGTTCAAGGCATGTTTTAATGGGAAATACTGTAGGTCGTTCCAAGACATTTTAAATTACGTTTTTTGTATGATTATTTTCGATAATTATAATGATTTAACATGTTTAAATGTGAAATAAAACAATAAGAATGCAAGATCACCAGTTGAAAATTCATTTGTAGGAACGTCTTCTGCTTCTGCATCTTCCTCTTTCGCTTCTTCTTCTTCATAAACTCGTTGTTGTTCTAGATTGATTAGAGTTTCATTGTCTAGATCTTTCGAATGCGATTCAATGAACTCGATAACATTTGGTGCATCAACATTTTCGAATCCAAGATCCTTCCCAATGCTAACAATGTCAGTTGCAACTCCTGCAATGTGATTTTCGAAACCACGAAAATCAGTTGCACAATGTGGTAGAATATTTTTCCACACTGCTCGCATATTACTCGCAGTGACTTCAAGCCACGCTTGATTGATGTTTTCTATAACATTTCTGATGTTATAATTTTTCCAAAAACTTGTAGTATAGACTGCGCGTGGGTTGTTTGAAACTTAATATATCATCGCACTGACATTCCTTTTATAAATATCTTAGATATTACATTAAATAATTAATTTTATATTATAATATTCAATCCGTCCTGTTTGAAACTGTCTTATCCGAGGTATTCCTGTACTACTTAAGGCAATCAAATACGACAGTCATCAATGGAATGTTTGTGGAGATCTAAAAGTTATAGGAATGCTTATGGGTATGCAGTCAGGATTCACAAATGGATATGTGAAAACTTTCTTGGAAGCAACAAGTCACCTGCGTATAAGGATGGAGTCAAGAACCTTCTTGATGCCTACAAAGAAATGGAGTGTCGAATGTCGTTAAATATTCACTTCCTGCATTCCCACTTAGATTTCTTTCCTGAAAACCTTGGTGCAGTGAGTGACGAGCAAGGAGAGCGCTTCCATCAAGATATTCAGATGATGAAGAAGCGCTACCAAGGATATTGGAATGAAAGCATGATGGCGGACCATTGTTGGATGCTGTATCGTGACAATCCAGGCCAAATTTACAAAAGGAAATCACACTCACAGTGCTTTTAATAAAATAATGTATATATTCTTTATTTATAAGTACATTGAATAAAGTATATGATGTATTTGTTGTTTAGCATTCCCATGACTCCATATTTGAAAAAATTTACTGGAGCACAGCTCTGAATTTACTTTTTTTCCCCTTACACCACTAGATAGGTTAATGATAGTAAACTCTTGAATTGACGACATACCAATTACAAATTGTTTTAGCTAAACATAATAATACAATAATGTACAGTTTATAACTCACCTTAAGTTTATTTATTCATTGCAGCAGCAACAGTGGACGATGTTAGACCTTGCATGTAGGCATTTGTTGTGAATTTACCACCATGTATGCTTGGCCACTGATCAATGGCTTTCTGTGTGATCATTACAGCAGATCTAGTGCCTGGAGCTGGACCCTCCTTCACAATTCTGCACAGCTTAGTCAAATGAGATGGCTTAATGGATCCTTTGTGTTCAACAATGTAACCAAGAATGGAGAATGTCCCTTCAGCTGGTGCTTCACTCCAGGCAGTTGATCCATCTTTATCAAAATGCTTTAATCTCTGTGATTCCTTTCCACAGCTGTTCTATATATTCTGTCAGCCAATTTATCACTGAGTCTTTTGTAAAACTACTTTCAGATCTGGTTCTGGATGGTCTAGCAACTTCAGCAACCTGGTAGTAATCAGAACGTTTCTTGATGTATTTGTAAACTTCATTTAGGATGTAATCCTCAGCTGTTAGTTCCTTTTGCTGCCCTGTGGTATCGTGCTTAAATTCAGAAACTACATCATTTGCGTTTCCTCCATTAGCTAATTTGGAAATTGTTTCCATCACTCTTAACATAACAGTTTTCCCTCCTTCTTTATAAAATATATTTTCTACAAATTCTGCACTAACTGGTTTTTTGAGCTACTTGCAACATAATCTTTGTTACATAGGAAATCAATACATAGAACTTGGCACTAATTTCTTTCTCTTGTGGATGATCAAAAAACACAATTTTCCACAAATCTGTCAAATTGATCAAATTCGTAATTAACCATGCGAGTATCAGATTTGAGTTTTGGTCTCTTAAAACCAATGATATTGTCAAGAACCATATTGGTATAGTCAAGGCCTGATCTCAGATTTGAAGTGATTCTGAATAAAGTCTAAAAGCTCACTTAGTTTACAAATTTTCTTCAATGCATCAACGTGGGCTCTGTTCACAAGATGCATTAAGTCCCATCAAAATTTGAAATTTTCTCCAAACAACTTTTTCATTTCGTTTTTAAATGGCTCGTTGTCCTTACAAAAAGCCCCATCTCCAACCATTCCAGATACCTTGGATTTAATTGCTTCTTCAGATAGTTTCAAGTGATTAGGAGTCCAACACATCAAAAATTTCATTGGCCAAATAAACTCCTGATTTGCTGCGTACTAAATTTATCCCAGCAAGTTTTACAGTCTTATCTTCTTCACTCATAACTAATACAACTAGCATGCTTAATCCCAAAATTGTTCCAATGTCAGCTGTTATTGTTACTGAAGTTTGTTCTAAGAACCACTTTACAGTTTGTTCTTTAAGTTGATTATCTAATAGCTCACAAATTGTCTCGCACGCATGTGTGCTATGATTCAAATTTCCAACCTCACAACCTGACCTATGTAATACAGCTAGAAGTACTGGATATAGAGCCCATGCAGTGTTTGTTTTCATTATGTAGTATAAGATGTTGCCACATAAGTCTTCTATGCGTTTAGTAGTGTTCCGAGAAGATGTTTTCATCACTTCATAAACAGCAGCTCTTTGATGATGCTGAAGTTTAATTAAATGTCTCTTCAGGTGGGTTTTCAGATTTCTAAACCATCTCTCTTGATTTTCTCCTTGTTTGCATACATAGGTTAAATCTTTAACATTGAAGTAACCTTTTATGTTAGAATGTTTGTCTGAAGCACATGCTTTGGGGTCTGTGCAAGCTATGCAATATAATGTAACATTTTATCATCAGAAGCATCATCAATATCTTCTTGATTATCATCATCTTCATCCTCAACAGCTATATCTACATCAGGCATATTAGTGTCACTATTTGCAATGTTTTCCATTATATCACTTGTTACTGAAAATGAATCATCAGCATGCCCTAGATCCTTCTTTTCCACCAATTTGAATGTAGATTTGATCAAATCATTGTTCAGGATTTCTTGTATTGATTTACACTTGCTTAAATGGGCTATGGAAATGTCAAATTTGTTGCTTTTTGCTTTATTAGATTTGGATGCAACACTTGAACTTGAAGGCATATTTTGACTCTTCTCTTTATTAACCACAACAGCTTGGTGAGTTTCTTTTGTTAGGCGCAAAATTGCATTCAATGTCTTCTGGATTTGGGAATTTTAAAATTCCTCTAAAGCAGTTTTGTTAGTCTGATGCACAGATTCCTCACTTACCTTTTGTTTCTTAGGTGGAGGAGAAGCACTTTCTTCAGTCTGTGAAACATCTAGTGAAAAAGTTTCATTTTCTAGATTAGCAGTTGATGAAGTTGGTTCATTTTTCTGAGGTCTAGCACTAGCACATTTTGTGAACAAACTAAATGACTGCTTTGCTGTATCTCTTTGCTGCACTTCATCCTGGTATTTCTTTACTGCAATATCTAAGCTGTGGGCCCAAACTCTGGGACCTCTTGTATTGTAACAAATATTTTTTTTGGAATTAAAATGTTCCTCCCAGTTTTGCTTCTTTGAATATTTGTTCTTGCATTGACCACAAAAGTAACCCCTTTTAACACCCTCACTTTTCTCTCCAACTTCATCAATATTAGGATCCATTATTGATTATTGACTACCTGAAAAAATACAAAATAAGTAAAAGTTAGTAAATATAGTATGGTAAAAGTGAGTAAAAGTAAGTAAATATAGTACAATGAAAGTAAGTAAAAGTAAGTGCTTTAAACTTAGTAAAAGTAAGGAAGAGTAAGTAAAAGTAAGTTTAAACTTAACTAAACTTTTCAATTCTAGAGTCATGGTGGATTACTTAAAACCGCACAAGTAATTATCTGGCCAATTTATCAAACCTGGCCGAGATCAATGGAACATAGTCCAATCCTGATAATTTTATATTAAAAAAATATACGTTTTAATAAAATTTTAATTATCAAAACATTGAAGCTTAACAAAAAATAAAAATAATTGTTAAATATGGAATTACCAACTAAACTTAAAATAACTAAATTTGTAATTTAAAAAAATTGGTTTGTACAAGAACGTATACGCAAAAAAATTGCATAATGTCTAGCGGATGAACAAAACCCAAACCCAAATTTACTTTTTCTCATGGTCAAATTTACTGGAGCAATGCTCCCAAGATCCCAGGAATCTGGAGTCATGAGCATTCCTAAGTGTGATCTATACATCCATAAATTTTCTTATAGCAATATCAAAAACTTAAAAATATCAAAACCAGTGTATCTATATAACTACGTGCTAGAAAAACAATAAAACCAGATTCGGAATCCGCGAAAAATGCATTAAGAAAAGTGTGATCATGTTTGTGATGAGGAAAAAAAGTTTCATTTTGTTGGCCAGTGTAATTTGGTCATGTTTATCTGAGTTTTGATATTTATCTTTCAATGTTTGGACAACTACTTCTGGCTCAGACAGTTTGTCTACATTTGATGGACCTGGCTCTTGAGGAATTTCACCTACCATATCTAAGTGTCTTCCTACTGAACTTTGTATTTTGGCCATTTTTGTTGGGAGGTATGCTTCATTTCTTTGAATCTTGCGCTTGACAATCGGACTTTCCCCAATCATGGCGATTGTCTCATTCATTGCTGACAATTCAGCCTCCTTGTCAACAAAAAATCACCTGATGACATGGTTTCCATAGTAGTATCAGACGAGCTTGATGATGATAATTCTGGTTCTGCTATATTTTGAAATTGTAAAATAGGTAAGGAAAATTTTTTTCTGCATGATGAACATAACTTTTGGCCTGGCTTCAAATGATTTGGAAATTTTTCTATCAGTGATTGTGAAGCAGGCCGAAGATCAGAAGATTTTAATTTATTGTGGGAATTGAATGGATCACAACAATATTTTGATGACATTTTATCAGCATATAGTCAAAACCTGAACACACACAAATTTAACATGATTAAATATACAAATTATATACTGTCGGTACTGTGATGAAAATTATTGTTCTTTTAGAGCAGCAAATACCTTAATATTTGCAAAAATCTTAATACATACAATTTATTTATCAAACCATGAATGTAGCTGTATTTATACATATATACATATACTTATATACATACATACATATATATGAACTATTATTCCCAAACTATTTGACCCAAGTGGCTAAAATTTGGTCACGCTTCATTACTCATCATACCCAGCTACCACACCAAAAATCATTAAAATCAGCGAGATGACCTGACATAAGGCATGTACACTTGACATGGAATGCCTCAAAAGTGTGCTCATTATGATGTTCTTTTTTTATCTGTCAAATCATCCGTGAGACCGTGGACTAGCAACAATAAAAGTTTCTTCATGCTTTACTGCTTTCAAATGAATTGTCATCTCGCTACGCAGAATTCATTTTTTATTACAATCTTCAAGCCAAACAGATAAAAGCTGTTCCCTATTTCATGACTCCAGATTCCTGGGATCTTGGGAGCATTGCTCCAGTAAATTTGACCATGAGAAAAAGTAAATTTGGGTTTGGGTTTTGTTCATCTGCTAGACATTATGCAATTTTTTTGCGTATTAGTTCTTGTATAAACCAATTTTTTTAAATTACAAATTTAGTTATTTTAAGTTTAGTTGGTAATTCCATATTTAACAATTATTTTTATTTTTTGTTAAGCTTCAATGTTTTGATAATTAAAATTTTATTAAAACGTATATTTTTTTAATATAAAATTATCAGGATTGGACTATGTTCCATTGATCTCGGCCAGGTTTGATAAATTGGCCAGATAATTACTTGTGCGGTTTTAAGTAATCCACCATGACTCTAGAATTGAAAAGTTTAGTTAAGTTTAAACTTACTTTTACTTACTCTTCCTTACTTTTACTAAGTTTAAAGCACTTACTTTTACTTACTTTCATTGTACTATATTTACTTAGTTTTACTCACTTTTACCCACTTTTACCATACTATATTTACTAACTTTTACTTATTTTGTATTTTTTCAGGTAGTCAATAAATAATCAATAATGGATCCTAATATTGATGAAGTTGGAGAGAAAAGTGAGGGTGTTAAAAGGGGTTACTTTTGTGGTCAATGCAAGAACAAATATTCAAAGAAGCAAAACTGGGAGGAACATTTTAATTCCAAAAAAAATATTTGTTACAATACAAGAGGTCCCAGAGTTGGGCCCACAGCTTAGATATTGCAGTAAAGAAATACCAGGATGAAGTGCAGCAAAGAGATACGCAAAGCAGTCATTTAGTTTGTTCACAAAATGTGCTAGTGCTAGACCTCAGAAAAATGAACCAACTTCATCAACTGCTAATCTAGAAAATGAAACTTTTTCACTAGATGTTTCACAGACTGAAGAAAGTGCTTCTCCTCCACCTAAGAAACAAAAGGTAAGTGAGGAATCTGTGCATCAGACTAACAAAACTGCTTTAGAGGAATTTGAAAATTCCCAAATCCAGAAGACATTGAATGCAATTTTGCGCCTAACAAAAGAAACTCACCAAGCTGTTGTGGTTAATAAAGAGAAGAGTCAAAATATGCCTTCAAGTTCAAGTGTTGCATCCAAATCTAATAAAGCAAAAAGCAACAAATTTGACATTTCCATAGCCCATTTAAGCAAGTGTAAATCAATACAAGAAATCCTGAACAATGATTTGATCAAATCTACATTCAAATTGGTGGTGGAAAAGAAGGATCTAGGGCATGCTGATGATTCATTTTCAGTAACAAGTGATATAATGGAAAACATTGCAAATAGTGACACTAATATGCCTGATGTAGATATAGCTGTTGAGGATGAAGATGATGATAATCAAGAAGATATTGATGATGCTTCTGATGATAAAATGTTTACATTATATTGCATAGCTTGCACAGACCCCAAAGCATGTGCTTCAGACAAACATTCTAACATAAAAGGTTACTTCAATGTTAAAGATTTAACCTATGTATGCAAACAAGGAGAAAATCAAGAGAGATGGTTTAGAAATCTGAAAACCCACCTGAAGAGACATTTAATTAAACTTCAGCATCATTAAAGAGCTGCTGTTTATGAAGTGATGAAAACATCTTCTCGGAACACTACTAAACGCATAGAAGACTTATGTGGCAACATCTTATACTACATAATGAAAACAAACACTGCATGGGCTCTATATCCAGTACTTCTAGTGTATTACATAGGTCAGGTTGTGAGGTTGGAAATTTGAATCATAGCACACATGCGTGCGAGACAATTTGTGAGCTATTAGATAATCAACTTAAAGAACAAACTGTAAAGTGGTTCTTAGAACAAACTTCAGTAACAATAACAGCTGACATTGGAACAATTTTGGGATTAAGCATGCTAGTTGTATTAGTTATGAGTGAAGAAGATAAGACTGTAAAACTTGCTGGGATAAATTTAGTACGCAGCAAATCAGGAGTTTATTTGGCCAATGAAATTTTTGATGTGTTGGTCTCCTAATCACTTGAAACTATCTGAAGAAGCAATTAAATCCAAGGTATCTGGAATGGTTGGAGATGGGGCTTTTTGTAAGGACAACGAGCCATTTAAAAACGAAATGAAAAAGTTGTTTGGAGAAAATTTCAAATTTCGATGGGACTTAATGCATCTTGTGAACAGAGCCCACGTTGATGCATTGAAGAAAATTTGTAAACTAAGTGAGCTTTTAGACTTTATTCAGAATCACACTTCAAATCTGAGATCAGGCCTTGACTATACCAATATGGTTCTTGACAATATCATTGGTTTTAAGAGACCAAAACTCAAATCTGATACTCGCATGGTTAATTACGAATTTGATCAATTTGACAGATTTGTGGAAAATTGTGTTTTTTTTATCATCCACAAGAGAAAGAAATTAGTGCCAAGTTCTATGTATTGATTTCCTATGTAACAAAGATTATGTTGCAAGTAGCTCAAAAAACCACAGTTAGTGCAGAATTTGTAGAAAATATATTTTATAAAGAAGGAGGGAAAACTGTTATGTTAAGAGTGATGGAAACAATTTCCAAATTAGCTAATGGAGGAAACGCAAATGATGTAGTTTCTGAATTTAAGCACGATACCACAGGGCAGCAAAAGGAACTAACAGCTGAGGATTACATCCTAAATGAAGTTTACAAATACATCAAGAAACGTTCTGATTACTACCAGGTTGCTGAAGTTGCTAGACCATCCAGAACCAGATCTGAAAGTAGTTTTACAAAAGACTCAGTGATAAATTGGCTGACAGAATATATAGAACAGCTGTGGAAAGGAATCACAGAGAGATTAAAGCATTTTGATAAAGATGGATCAACTGCCTGGAGTGAAGCACCAGCTGAAGGGACATTCTCCATTCTTGGTTACATTGTTGAACACAAAGGATCCATTAAGCCATCTCATTTGACTAAGCTGTGCAGAATTGTGAAGGAGGGTCCAGCTCCAGGCACTAGATCTGCTGTAATGATCACACAGAAAGCCATTGATCAGTGGCCAAGCATACATGGCGGTAAATTCACAACAAATGCCTACATGCAAGGTCTAACATCGTCCACTGTTGCTGCTGCAATGAATAAATAAACTTAAGGTGAGTTATAAACTGTACATTATTGTATTATTATGTTTAGCTAAAACAATTTGTAATTGGTATGTCGTCAATTCAAGAGTTTACTATCATTAACCTATCTAGTGGTGTAAGGGGAATAAAAGTAAATTCAGAGCTGTGCTCCAGTAAATTTTTTCAAATCTGGAGTCATGCCCTATTTACCATTGTATACTGTATGTTTAATTTTTAGTTAAAAATTAACCCCTTTAATTTTGGAAAAAATGCTATATTTTCTACATTTTTCAAAATCGTGCTTATTTTTAAAATTAATGTTTGCAACAAAAACGTACAAGAGTGAATCTGAAGCATCGCTGTTTGGGGAATGGTGTCAAGGTTTTATCAGTGTTGAATGAATCTGTGTTATGCAGGGTATGCCTGTATCAGTTTTAAGTTACATACAAATTTTGATGATGATGATGAAGTAGGAAGAAGGGGTCAAGGGGGAACGCCCGCAAAAACGCCGCACCCATAGAAGTAGTAGAATCAAAATCAAGATGCAGAGTTTTCAAGATGCCTGGACACACTGCATTTGAAAGATTGGAGGTCATAGACAGTGGGAAGGGTGGAGTGAAGAAGATTTGGTCCAGAGTTGACTGGTTGAGTAAATGAAAGATTGAAAATACCGATTAACCCTTGCGTTAGAGAGTTGGACAGAAAAGGAATGAAAATGTGTCGAAAGTCTGGTACTGAAAGCTTTTCTTAAAGGAGGAGGCATGCAGTTAGAGAGTTCAGAAGAGCAGTGTCCATTGTAGAGGACAAGGTATTATTTTGGCCTTGGTTGGAGGACTGAGACATAGAGGGAGCCATCCCATCCTCTCCCTCCTCCACTACAAATCTTGGATCGAGCATAAGCAGAAGTCTTGGTGGTAAACAAAGTGAGAAAAAAAAATTTAAATGCTTGGTTTTTATTCCCGCTCCACATCGCTATGGCTTTACATCACTCAATCTGGAACTCCTGATATATGCATTTTGACAAAACTTTGTCAGTACAATTTTATTATATTCATGTGAGGATTCTTACAAAAACTCTTAACAAAGTAAATTGCTGCTGATTTTAGTGTTAAGTAAGAAAGCACCGTGACTCAGTGTGTCATTGTAATTTCTGCTGAATCCCAACTGAGATTGTTTTTGGAAGTTCTTTTAAATTTGTCATAAATCTAAGTTTTGGGTAAATATAGTAAATATTGAAGCATTTTGTTTGACTCTTTTGTTTATATACTTTGCAGTCCATGCTGCTGACATTATTAATATGCCATTATGCAAAATTATTAAAAAATTATACATCTCATTCACATTGATTTCTAAATCCTGAAGCATAGCGATTTCTGTCCTCATTAGTTTGTCTTATTTACTTTTTAGCCAATTGGTGCTATTGAAGAACTGATGATTGTTCGCTGCATTGCGCAATACTTGGCTAAAGTATTTGATCCTGGAAGTAGAAATTCTCTTTTCATTACTCTGTTTCCAGCTGTCAGCAATGAGTCTCAAACGCCTTTCAAAATAAGAGTTCTCGCGTCTCTTGTATCCTTGGCTGTGGTAACGCATAATGTGGCTGTACTTGATGCAACTGCAGTTTGGATGCAGGTAAAAGCTAGAGATAGGTGGTTACATCAAACATGGAATAAAATTGCACGGGTATTGTGACTAAAATAAATAAGAACTTGTAATATAGGTCTTATGGTTCTTTGTGCATGGCATGTAAATGATGTACCTGAACAGTTTTAACTGTAAAAGATAAAAGCCACCTTAATGAGGAGTAATTTGTTGTAGTGAGTGTAATTTCTTTGGTCCTGTATTTCTCTTTTAATGAAAAAATTCCTCCATAAATAGCAAGTGAGCTGTTTTAGCGTGCGATGCTGCAGAGTTAGTTATGGTTTGATTCAAGATTTCTTTCAAAGCAACATTGAAACTCCTCAGCACTTCATGAAAGCACTGAAGGCTCTTCCGACAGCAACACCTCTCTTTGCTGCTAACTTAGTAACTAGTTTGGCACAGGTGTATGCAAAAATAGGTTAGTTGTGTGTTGTGTGACGACTTCGGTTAAACAGCATGATGGGATATGGTTTTGAGAATTTGTCAAAATTTAATCATAAACATCATTCTGCATCATTAGCTTCATATTTTCACTGATAGATTTAATCATTAACTTTGAAAGTGTTTTAAGTCGTAATTCCATCCTACATTCAATTGTTTTCAGGTACAAATGAAGTGTGTGACGAACCACCTCCGCACTTGGTGCGAATAGTTATTCACTGGTTAAAAACTAATCCTTTAATTTTGCTCACTCCTCTCACAACTTCTTTACCGGGCATTTCGCTTCCAATGACAGCGGTACTCGCCATTGCACCTCTTTCCAAGTAAGGCCTCGTCACATTTACTTCAATTTAGGAAACTTTTAATGAAAATTAATTGGTATTGAACAATTTATTTACTCGTAAGCTTCAATATCATTTTAATTCACAATTAGTTATTAGTTACTGTAATTCTTAATATAGGCCCATGAAATTTACAGAATTACATTAAAAAAAGTTATTCTCAGACTTTACAGCGTCAGTAGCTGTCATTGAACAAGACAAGAAACTTGTTTGTTCAGTTTTTATTCATTTATTTGTTTTGTTTTTCCATTTTTAATGGTTTTTACTTTTATTGCAAATTGAAAAGTTTCACCTTTGATCTAAACCAAGACTTTTAATAATTATTTTTTGGTGGGGTTTCTTCGTTACTTAGATGGTGTGTTGAAGCCCCCTTCTTTTCTTCAAGCAAAACCAAATATAATGACACAGCGGATGACGTCTTTTCCGAACTTCATCTTTTGTTACTGCAAACGCTTCAAAATGTCTCTTCTGTTCGTTCGCAGATGACACAAAGAGAGGCAAGTTTAAATGGAAAGAGTTTTTCTTGATGTACGGATGATATAGTTGTCAATTAATGAGCTTCAGCCCCTTAACATAGCATACTTAACGCGTGTTTTGCGTTTTGCAACTTGTCAGAAAGATGTTCCATGTGTTTTAGTCTGTCGGGAGAAAAACCAAAACACTACTGGCAGTGGGTAATTGCAATGAAAGATATATGTTAAAAAAAAAGAAGAGATATTTCGAAGTTCTTAAACCTTATGTCAGTGAGCAAAGTAGGTGAAAAGGACATCAGGAAGGCTAGGAAATCGTATCGTATTCATTTTTTTCAAACCATAATACCTGGACTTTTTTTCGTGTATGTCATAACTTTGGAATCATTACAAAGCCAAATACACTATATGCGAAGGGAAAGGCAATGCAGTAGGAAACAAACGTGTAGTGGGACTCAAGCTCGCCTCGCGTGGTTTCAGAGTCGGCGCTCTGACTGAAATCACGTGACGCGGGGTGAATCCCACTAGCTCCTAGTTTTCCTTTTTACTGACTTTTTTCCTTTTCATCTTAAGTGCGGTTATTGCAATTAAAATCCATTTATTGCTATGCTAAAAGAAACAATTTAAATTCGTTGAAATTTCGAAGAGTAGCTAATATTCAGTTCATGATAAATGAACTAAAAAGGGGAGAAAAGTATCATCTGTGCATTAAGAGGCAAGGAACAAGATTATGGCCCGCTGCTATGACATATTTTAAGAAGCGCGTTACGAAAGATGAAAATTAATTTTAAGCCTAGTTACTGAAGTAACTAGGCTGTAAGCATTTTGGTAGCAAGTACTCGGTTGTGTTTCTCCTCTATTTCGACAACGGCTTTAATATATTGTATGCATTGTATTTTCACCACTTATTATTATTATTATTATCTGAAGGCAATGCTTGGGGGAGAAGATGAATAACTTATTTTATACATGCGCAAATAATCCCAACGATCGTTGTAAATTTCTAAATTAATCCACCACATCTTTTATTTGACTTCAGACACAATTATACTGTATGTTCTTCCCTCTCATTTATGTTTTTCATATCTTTGCTTATTTTATTGGTTTTACCCTTGTCTACGCCTCCCGACCAAAAAACGAGTACGTCATCAATCTTCAGCTGCGCACCAACAAGGCAAGTGAACGAAATCGCGAATTTTGTGTGTTTTTAAAGGTTTATAATTAGTTTCCTAATTAACGAGTGACTTTGGTTTTCAAATATATATTAGTTGAAGGACTTATCTTATGATACTGAATATATAATTACTTGCGTGTATCAACGAGGCCCGAACTCTAGGGTGGTTTTGGCGTTTTAAAAACCCTTGCTTTTCACAATTTCCAAGTTAAATTACTCATTTCCTAGCCTACATTCCCTAGATGTTTTTCTTAATTAAATTTCCTGCCGATTAATACATTACGATGTAACTCGGTCTACATAGGTCAAACGGGAACAATCAGGGTAAAACAGCATAAATATGCGTGTAGAACAAATAATTCTAATGCATTGTTTAACCATATGTATAGATTTAATCATACTATCAAGTGGGATAGTTCTAAAGCGCTCGTTAAAAATATATAATTAAAAGGAATAGTTTAGAATGTGCATTCATCCATTTTAAAAATAATTTCATTAACAGTGTGGGAATGTATAAAATTGACGATATCTTCTTAAAATGTCTTGTCTTTAATCATCGCTTGTTAACCATCTAATTCTTTTATTTCTCTGTTCCTTTGCAAATATGTATATATTTTCCTCTCTCCCTTCATTCCCTGACGAGGCGTACTGCTGAATACACGAAAGTTCTTGGAATTATTTTCTCTTTTTACCTTGAGGCTTTGCATCATTCATTCATTTCATGTGTTTAAGTATGAAATTCATTTTATATATATCCCTTTGCTTTGTCCGGAGCGATCGATAGGGCGCGTCCCTCTGTGGCGAATGTGAAAATGCATCTTTCTTCCTTCGGTGTAAGGGCTTTTTCTGCCCTCGTGGACCTTTGGACCCGTTTGGGGACTCGGCTGATTTCCAGCTTCTATGTCTTTTTCTCCTTTCACCCATTCTTTCTGGCTTCTCTCTCTCTCTCTCTCTTCTTTTTTTTTTTTTTTTATACCTTGATTTGACCCCTCCCTAGGCCCTTGGGTGTGGGAGGTGGTTGCCCTGCATCCTTGTCGCTTTCCAACCAAACCCAAGCCCTGTTACCTTTCACCGATGAGAGTGGCCACCTTTTAGGTACGGGTGTATCTCCCTTGCGTGACATCTATTGGCGGTGGGACCGAGTGTGCCCACGATTCGCCTTTCCTTTGTTGGAGTCGGTGGTGGCTGGATGCGCGCGGGGATGAAGTTTTCTTTTTGTTTGCTATGGCTACTTCTCCCCCTCGGCTTACGACTACTGCTTCTCATTCTTGGACTGCTACTCCTCTCAACACTCGGGTGGTGGGCAACCAGGCCCTCGAGTCCTCTACCACTGGAAGACCGCAACCTGATGGGCTTGACCCCCCTGTGGAAGCGGAACGCTTGCACTCTCCTTTTCCGTTGCCGACTCCAGTCCGTCCCTCGAATATGCCCATGGACATAGACACTCTGGAGTAGGGGTCTCGCCCCAGCCCACCTCAGCCGCCTTCGGGCAAGTAAAGTTCCACCCAGGATTTGCCCCCAAAACCCGGCTTCTTGCTCTCCCCATATGCCCCCCTCACCCGCCGTCGCCCCACCTCGCGGCGGACGGGGGAGCCGGCATTCACGGCCGTCCTACCGACCGTTGAATATTCCAGTACATTTCGACTCTACAGCCTCCCTCTCCCTTCCAAGTATCCACAAATTCCTGGTGATTCGGCCTACATCTGGGTCCCTCCCGAACAACTCTGAACGGACGTTCCAGGCGATCCGAACCCACAGCAACTCCAGCCGCTATGACGTACGCCCGCAGAGGGATGGCTCCCTCCTCGTAAAATCACGCTCAGCCGCAGAGACGAAAGCCCTACTCTCCATCACTGAGGTCCTTGGATGCTCGGTGTCCGTTTTCCCACACCCTCGCCTGAACCAGAGTCAGGGCACTATTTACGCCACCCGCCTACTGTCGGTCGCAGTGAACGAGCTCCTGGAGGATCTCGCACCCCAAGGAGTTATTAAGATCTATCGTTTCACATCCCGACAGGGAGGCACCCCCTCCGCCCTCCCCCACCCCACGTCTGCTCCTTACTTTTAACTCACTAATCCCCCCTGGCCGTATTGTATGGGGTATGGGAGACCGCGCCTCATGCGAGTTTTCTATCCGCCCATATGTCCCAGACCCGACCCGTTGCTTCAAATGCAATAAATTCGGACACGTCAGCTCCGCTTGTCGACAGCCGCATCCATTGTGTGTTCACTGTGGACGACTCGCCCACCCTGACAGGTGCCCTAACACATCCAAATGCTCGAACTGTGAAGGCGCACATCCCTCTTCATCCCGAGAATGCCTTTTCTTCAGGTTCGAGGAGGAGGTCCGAGGCCTACAGGTGACGGACTTCCTTAGCCCCCGTGAGGCACGCGACAGGGTGCGGAGTCGGGAGGTGAGGCCGGGGGTGTCCTATGCCGCTGCTCTCGGCTCTATCATCTCGGCACGCCGCCCTGGCCTGCCGCCGAAACCCCCCCCAGCCACTGCTTCCTGTTCCCCACATAGCAAATCCTCGCAGGACCCGACGGTCCCCTGTCCCCCCACCGTTCCTCTTCTTCCCGCACCTCACCTGCCACGAATCCCCCAGGAGTCTGGGACCAGGGTTTCCAGGTCCCAGCCACCTCAAACCCTGCCTTCCCAGTACTCCCTGTACACGCCCGAACCTGCCGCCCGGAGCAAGCCGTCGAGGCGGAGACGCCGGAGCGTGTCACCAGACCCTCCGGCCTCCCAACGTCTCTCTCCCTCTTCCCCTAAGACCAAGAAGACGGCTCGGACCCTTACACCGCCCACCACGCCCACTATGTCCATCTCTCCCCATCGTAGAAGTCCCACCGTTCTACCCCTACAGACTCTGACAATAGTAGCCGAAATCCACGACCCGCCCTGTACGACGAGACCCAGCCCAGTGGATCCAGTGGACGCGGCTCTGGCGCAGCTGCACGGTGTGACCGAGGGAAGCTCGGCTGCGCCCACGCCCATGAGTCTCCTGGATCTGCCCTTGCCTCCTGGTGCCATTTTCTCCACCCCTCCACGAGACCACTCTGGTTCACCTCCTTCCACCCCCATCGTACCGACCCCCCCCTTATCAGCTACCCTGAGTACGCCCTCCCTCCCACCCGCCCGGTCTTTTTGGTACCCCCTATCACCACCTAGGGTCCGCCGTGAGACCCCGGACAGGCGGGGTAACGCCCCTTTTGGGGTTAACGTGCCCCCCCCCTGGCCCGACCATAGAAGCCCGACAAGGCACTTCTGACCCGCTCAGCCCACGATGTTCCTCTGCCTGCCGTGATCCACGCCTCCGGTCTCGCTCGGCCGACTCGACCCCGCAACCTCCGCAGGGTTCGACAGGCCGACCGATTCCTTCCCTGGTGAACGGTAGATAGCCAGCCATGCTCCCGACCCAGCCTTCAGTTTCGCGAACTCCAGATCTCCCTTCACACTCCAACCTCCTAGCGCCTACACCTTTACCCATCCCCCTTCATCAACTAATGGATCCCCCGAAAACCACAATAGTCCACTGGAACTGTCAAGGAATCTTTGCAAACTATGAAGGCCTTAACTCCTTGATTGCCACTTCCCGTCCGGTGTGTGTGTGTCTCCAGGAGCTAATCCTGGGGACCAGGTCCATGCCCTGCCCCACTGGTTATTTCTGCGTCGCCACCCCGCCTCCTACCTGCACTCGAAGGGGAGCTGCCATCCTCGTCCACCACGCAGTCCCCTTCTACAATCTCTCCATCCGGTCCCCTACAGGTGACTGCCGTCCGGCTCTTCCTGGATAGACAGTACACCATTGGTTCAATCTACCTTCCCCCCCACGCTCAAGTCTCCCGCGACGACCTGGTGGAAGTCGTGGAACAACTCCCCAGGCCCTTCCTACTACTGGGCGATTTCAATAGTCGTCACCCCTTGTGGGGCGACACACACACCACCTATATGGCCCCAACCCTGATATCCGTCATGACCGAGCTCTCCTTCGAGTGCCTCAACGATGGCTCTCCTACATTCTACATGCCACTACACTGCACTCCATCCTGTATAGACCTGTCCCTCGTATCAACTGATGCCCTCCTAGACTTCACGTGGCAAGTCCTCCAGAGGACTATGGCAGTGACCATCTCCCCATTCTACTCACCCTCAATCGACCCGACCAGACCGTACGGGTACCGGTAAGGTTTACCACCAACGCGAATTGGGCCCGCTTCCGCGACAACACACATACCACCCTTACAACTGCCCACTTCCCATCCACGACGAGTGCGTCGCATACTTCGAGTCCGTCGTTCTAACGGCCGCAAAGCACAAGCGTACCACAATCCTCCGCCTACCCCCGCGCCCGACGGGTTCCTTGGTGGACCCCGGAGTGCGCGGAGGCCGTGCGCCGCCAAGAAGAAGGCAACTCGGCGCTTTTACCGGACGCGACTCCCCATCCATCGCACGGAGATGCAGCGGGTCAGGGCCATCGCCCGCCGCACAATGAAGACAGCGCGCGAGCCTCTTGGCGTGCCTTTGTGTCCGGCATTACTGCCAACACACCTTCGGCTACCATCTGGAAGAAGGTGCGGGGCGTCGAGAGGCGACATGTCCCCTCCCGACCCCCGGTCCTCCGGACAAACGACGGACTCCAATGTGAGCCCAAGTCGGTGGCAGACCACCTTGCTTCTACCTTCGCCGCCGTTTCTTCCTCTGCAGCCAATCCCGTACCCGCCCCTGACGATAGCCCCTCCCCACCGTCCATAGACAGCACCTACAACCGATTGTTTACCATGCGTGAACTACAGACGGCACTGGCCTCTCGACGATCCCCTTGTCCCGGCCCGGACGGTATTCCGTACGGCATGATCCAACACCTCCACTCTACCTTACAAATTTTCCTGCTAGACCTATACAATCGCATATGGATAGAGGGTGCCTTCCCCTTTAGGTGGAAGGAGGCCCACGTCATCCCTATCCCCAAGCCCGGCAAAGATTCCCTGGACCCCACAAACTACAGACCAATCGCCCTGACATGTTGTGCCTGCAAGATCCTCGAAAAAATGGTCGCTACGCGATTATCGTTCGTCCTTGAACGTACCAATTCCTTCCCGTCTACCCAGTCCGGCTTCAGACAATTCTGCTCCACCACTGATCCCCTCCTGCTTCTCAGCCGAGACATACAGGATGCCTTCGACAATAGACAGTTCGTACTGTCAGTTTTCTTCGACATCCAGAAGGCCTATGACACCACCCGTCGAGCAATGGTCCTCGGTCAGCTCCGACATCTGGGCCTTGTCGGAGCCATGCCTACCTTCCTCAGGGGCTTCCTTACTTCTCGGACCTTTAAAGTCCGGGTGGGCTCAGTCCTCTCTGACACCTTTGTGCAGGAGGACGGGGTTCCGCAGGGAAGCATCCTCAGTGTTCTCTGCTTCTCTGTCGTGATGAACACGGTCTCACAATGCCTTCCACCCACAATCCGCTCTTCCATCTACGCGGATGACCTTGCAATCTACTTCGCAGGGCGAGAACCGTCTGTCGTTCAACGGCAAATGCAGCTCGCCATCTACCGGGTGGAAAGGTGGGCGACGTCGGTGGGTTTCCGCCTCTCCATCCTTAAGTCCAAGTGTATGGTCTTCAGTAGAAGAAGACCCACAACCCTTCCTCTACCCTCTGTTACACTATACGGCAGTCCTCTTGAGGTGGTACCCTCCACGCGTTTTCTGGGCATGACCCTGGACCGACGGCTCAATTGGGTTCCCCATCTCAAGCACCTAAAGCAATCCCTTCGACGCCCCCTCGCTCTCCTGGATCACCTCTCTCACACCACATGGGGTGCAGATCGACGCTCTCTTCTTCGCCTTTATACTTCCATAGTACAGTCGAAGCTGGACTATGGTAGCGCAGTTTATGGTTCAGCCTCCAACGCCCGCCTCCGTATCCTGGACCCGGTACTTAATAGAGGCCTCCGCCTCGCCACCGGTGCTTTCCGCTCCTCCCCAGCCTCCAGCCTCCATGTGGAATGTGATCATCTCCCTCTCGCCCTCCGACGGGGTCTAATCCTCATGCGGACATACCTCCGTGCACAGAGGCTACCTTCTTCGCTTCTGGGCACGGCGGTTTTAGAACTACCACTTCAGGGACGGAGCTGGCACTTCACTGAAGCGGTCCGCTCTTTCCTTGATCTTTTCAACATGCCCGCCCCTCAGTTATCCCCATTTCATTCAGCATCTACCCCCCCTGGATCCTAACCCCTATCAAGTTCTGCAAAGATCTGTGTTCCCTACCGAAGACTACCACGAGCGCCATGATATACAGGTCACTTTTCCGCGAACACGCAACCCAACACCCGGACGCAATCGCCATTTACACGGATGGTTCCCGCTCGGAGGCTGGTGTGGCCTCAGCGGTGATTCTGTCCCAGCCGCTCTCCCGGAGCGTCGGCCTGCCCCGCGAGGCCTCCGTTTTTTCGGCGGAACTTTTCGCCATAACGGAAGCCCTCGATATTGTGCGCACCCACTCTGCCAGCTCTTTTGTCATTTATTCGGATTCCCAAAGTGCACTTCTCTCCCTAGAAAGATTTAACTCCCCTCACCCGCTCGTCTGTACCATCCAGCAGACCTTCCACTTTTTAACGATCTTCCAACATAAGACAATCGCATTCTGTTGGGTCCCGGCTCATGTTGGCATCCAGGGTAACGAGGCGGCGGACCGCACAGCAAAGACGGCCTGCTTGCTGCCGGCCTCCTCCCGACCCCTCCCCTTCTCCGACTTCTTCCCGGCTTTCCGCTCCCACTTCCGCTCCATATGGCAGCGGGAATGGGACCAGGCCACACAAAATAAACTCCACACGATCAAACCGCAAATAGGACACTGGGCTTCTTCATTCCACCGGTCCCGCCATAAAGAAGTAATCCTAGCCCGTCTCCGCATAGGTCACACCCGCATCACCCACGAACACCTTATGGCGAAATCGCCAGCCCCGCTTTGCTCTACCTGCCATACCCCTATCACTGTCTTACACCTTCTGGTGGAATTCTGATATCTTTTATAGTTTTCTCGCAATTAACAAAAGTAACAACATGGGTCAAAAAAACAAAAATCGCAATATAATATCCGTTTTTTATACGATATCATTTTTATACGATATCATGCGATATTTTTGCAAGTTATTACAAAACTCTACAGGAATGAACAAGTCAAATTGTGGATATTTTATTTTTTAACAATTCGTCAGTACCCTTAATGATGTTGTCAGAGGAAGATCGTATTCTCATTAAAAATTGTTACTGTGAAAAAGGATGGAAGACTGGAAGGTTATTGCAAGAGTTTCCCGGCAAAAAGTGGAAAAGGCGTGCAGTGGAAAGACTCTTAAAGAAGATTCGCGAATCGGGAAGTACTGCCAGAAAACCAGGAAGCGGTAGACCTAAAACAGCTTCGGTTCCAGAAAATGTGGATTACATCAACGATAAAATCTGCTCTCAAGAAGATAAACCAGGAAGTCATTTGTCACAAAGAACAATTGCTAAACATTTGAATATTGGAAAGACTTCTGTACACCGAATAATTAAAGCACAAAAACTAAAAGCCTTCAAAAGAATAGTATCTTCTAGAAAAAGTGATACTGTTAAGGATAAAAGAAAAACAAGGTGCAGAAAGTTACTTGATAATTTCTCTGTCGTTGATATTAAAAAGATAGTCTTCACGGATGAAAAAGATTTCACTCTAGAAATTCCGCGAAACCGTCAAAATGATGATGTCTACGGGCGTGGTAAAAAGTGTGACATTTCAATAAACAGATTGTATCATGAAACGTCAAGATTCTCCAAAAAGGTTATGATATCTGCAGGGGTCTCTTGGAATGGCAAGACAGATGTTCATTTTATTGAAACTGAAAAGACAAAGGTGAATTCTGCAAATTACATTGAACTTTTAAGAACAAAATTGTTGCGGATTGTCGTCGCCTGTATCAAGAAAATGATTTCATATTTCAACAAGATGGAGCACCGTCGCATACAAGCTACGCCACACAGTCGTTTCTGATTAGCAATACACCAAAATTAATAACGAAAAATGAGTGGCCACCACAAAGCCCAGATTGTAATCCTATGGACTACTCAATTTGGGAGTTACTAAAAGAGAAGGTTTACAGAGGTCGACGAGAAAAATTCACCGAATCAGAATTAAAAAGTAAAATACTTGAATCTTGGCAAGAAATTGGCATTAATGAAGTAAGAAGTATTATTTTTGTGTGGAAGAAAAGACTTAGATTAGTGTGTCAACAGAGTGGTGGTCCAATCGATCATTTACTGTAAATTAATTAGTTAAATTTCTGATTAAATTTTTCCTTTCTCATGATATTCGTTTTTTTGACCCATGTTGTTACTTTTGTTAATTGCGAGAAAACTATAAAAGATATCAGAATTCCGTTTCTTGCATTCAAAAAAAGAAGTTTGAAAGTATCTTGCATATAAAAATTGTCATGATAAGGAAGGGGGTTACTGAGATATTAATTTTTAAAAAATGCGTCATTTTTTTCGGACCACCCGATATATATATATATATATATATATATATATATATATATATACACACACACACACACACGGTGTTTCAGGAGGAAAGGTCAATACTTCGGAAGGTGATAGTATCGGTCATTGTGAGAAAAAAAGTTCATATGAGCATGTGTCTAATTTGAATGGTTACGGAGATAGGGCTGTTTGAATCTGATGCGCGCGCAGCTCTTCCTCCCCCTTCCCTCCCCTATAACCTTGAACCATGTAAGCATGTAACATAAGCCAATCGACAGCTGACTCTTGTGACAGACATTGTTTGGTGTTTGAAGCAGTGTTAAGAATGCCACACACCTTCACACATGCCGAATATGCAGATATGGTGTATGTCTACGGTTTTTGCGATGGGAGTGCAACAGCTGCTGTTGCAGAATACTGTCGACGGTTTCCGAACCGCAGAATTCTGGATCGTGAGATTGGTACACTTCCCAGCGCTCATGTTTCATCTGAACGTGAAGGTCAACAAGATGTGGATGAAGTGGAAAACATTCTTCAGTTGGTAGAGCGTAGTCCTACTACTAGCTCACGAAGAATTTCTACACGTCTCGGTGTACCACACACAAGAGTATAGCGAACATTACGTGAAGAAGGCTTGCATCCATATCATGTACAGTAAGGTGGCCCACTTTTCAATTTTTTTTGAAAAGTATAGGTGATCGTGGTTTTTCCCATTATTTGGCACTATACTAGCATATTTAGGGGTCTCGCATCGACCTTGAAATTACTAGTTTTTTTTTTAAATGCGTACTTTTTAACTTTTTACTGCGTGACATCTATGGGTGGTGGGACCAAGTGTGCCTTTAGACAATTCCGCTCCACTACAGACCCCCCTCCTGCTCCTCAGCCGAGATATACAGAACGCCTTCAATAGGGGACAGTTTGTCCTGTCCACTTTCTTCGACATCCAGAAGGCCTACGACACCACCCATCGACGTATAATCCTCAGTGAGCTCCAAAATTTGGGTTTCGTCGGAGCCGTGCCGACCTTCATCAGGGGCTTCCTCTCTTCTCGGACCTTTCAAGTATGGGTGGGCTCAGTCCTTTCTGACACCTTTGAGCAAGAGGACGGGGTCCCACAGGGAAGCATCCTCAGTGTCATGCTTTTCACTGGCAATGAACACAGTAGCAAAATACCTTCCACCCACCGTCCGTTCCTCCATCTACGCAGACGACCTTGCGACTATCCATCGGGCGGAGAGGTGGGCGACATCAGTTGGTTTCCGTCTATCCACCTCTAAAACCAAAAGTATGGTTTTCAGCAGATCTACAGCCATACCTTCCACCTCGGTCACGCTATACGGCGAGCCCCTCGAAGTGGTGCCCACCGCCCGGTTTCTGGGCATGACCTTCGACCGACGGCTCAACTGGGTTCCCCACCTCAGGCACCTGAAACACACGCTCCAGCGTCCCCTCGCTCTCCTAGACCACCTTTCCCACACCACGTAGGGCGCTGACCGATGCTCGCTCCTCCGTCTTTGCACCTCTGTGGTCCAGTCAAAGCTGGACTATGGGAGTGTTGTATACGGGTCTGCCCCCAGCACTTCCCTCCGAATCTTGGACCCGGTACTTAACAGGGGCCTCCGCCTCTCCACCGGTGCCTTCCGATCATCCCCAGCTTCCAGCCTCCAAGCAGAATGTAACTACCTCCCTCTTTCCCACCGACGGGGTCTGCTCCTCATGCGGACGTACCTTTGCGCGCAGAGGCTGCCCTCGTTATTTCTATGCGCGGCGATTTTAGAACCTCCGCCCCAGGGTCAGAGTTGGTACTTCACGGAAGCGGTCCGCTCTTTCATGAATCTTTCCAACAAGCCCCCTCTTTCAGTCACCTCCATCTCGTATCATATCCATCCTCCCTTCGCTCCTCACCCTTATCAAGTTTTGCAGGGACTTACATGCCCTGCCGAAAGCTACTACGACCGCTACAATATACAGGTCGCTCTTCCAAGAACACGTAACCCGGCACCTGGACGCTGTCCCGATCAGAGGATGGTGCGGCTGCCTCAGCGGTGATCGTGACCTAGCCGCTCTCTAGAGCCGTTCCCCTTCTCCTTGAGGCCTCTGTCTCTTAGCAGAACTTTTCGCCATTCTGGAAGCCCTCGACATTATAAGCACCCATTCCGCCAACTCCTGTCATTTATTCAGATTCCCAAAGCGCACTGCTCTCCCTAGAAAAATTTAACCCCCCTCACCCACACCATCCAACAAACCTTCCACTCCTTAACGGCACAAGATGGTCACCTTCTGCTGGGTCCCAGCACATGTTGGTATCTAGGGTAATGAGGAGGCGGACCGTAAGACGAAATCCGTTTGCTCATTGCCAGTCTTCACCCGGCCCCTCCCTTTCACGGATTTTTTTTCCCCCGACTCTCCGCTCCCAATTCCGTTCCATCTGGCAACGGGATTGGGACCAGGCTATAAACTACAAGCTCCAGCGGATAAAACCACACCTTGGATATTGGACTTTCTCATTCCATAGGTCCTGTCATAAAGGAATGGTTCTAGCCCGTCTCCGCCTAAGGCACACACGACCACCTTATGGCTAAATTGCTAGCCCCGCTCTGCCCCACCTGCCATACCCCTATCACCGTCGTCCACCTCCTGATCGAATGCCCGAATCTGTTTGACCTCCGCCACAGCTGTTCCCCTACCTGTCCCGCATCCCCATCCCCACGTCCGAACGTCTCCAGTCCATACTCGCCGAAGGCCCCCCACTTCTCAGCGGAAGCAATTTTCTCATGCTCCCCCTCCCACATATTCAATAACTGAGCCTTCTCATCCCCTCACTCATACTCCCATTCCCAGCGACACTACCCACCCTCTGTCTCGCCGAGATATATACCACTAGGTACGAATCGGTGGTTAAGCAACTAAATAAAAATTAATATATATACATACATACAGGGTGTCCCATAAGTCTGGAACCATAGGGTAAAATAAGTAATTTATGTTTTTCCGTTAATGAAGTGCCCATGATATCTTTGAGTAAGGAAGAACGCATCCAGGTAATTCTGCTCGTAGGAAATCTGAGTCAGAGGGAGGTCGCTGAGGAATTTAACCGATTGCATCCGGACCGCGCGCCGATAACACACAGCTGTGTCGGCAAACTTGTAGCAAAGTTCAGGGAAACGGGATCCACAGGAGATAAACCACGCAGTGGACCTCCGAGGACATCCGCTACCATCCTCGTTCATTTCACACACAGTCCCCAAAAGTCTCCGGCGTTTTTATTATTTTGCTCTATGGTTCCAGACTTACGGGACACCCTGTGTGTATATTCATGAACATGTAAAAGTTACTGAATTATTTCAAAAAGTATGTCAGAGACTGGTCTCATATGATAAGTAAATTTCTGCTAAACATCTCAAATTTGGGTACTGTATATCTCACGAACGAACCAAGAGGTCAAAATTAGATAATAAATAACCCTTTCAACCAAACCTAGCTTAACTTTAAATACTAATAATAGGCCTTTGGCCTATCATATGAGACCAGTTTTTCAACCAGCTGATATGCTCTCTTAGTCACATTTGGGTAGCTTAGTAACCGCTTAATTAAGATAATTCAATAATATTTATAGGTTTGCTATGTTACTTTACTTGAATATTCGAGTTTTTGGCGTACCTTAAGTACAATGTCTAATTTATGAGATAAATTAGCTTTGGAGAGGGCCTAACCTACCGTAGGACTAAGTAGGTTTTACAAGCTCTATAATTCGAAGTGTGATGTAGAAATATGTAATAAGTATTAATTGACAGTAAATTTAACAAGGAAAAATATCTAGGGAACATTGGCTAAGAAGAGAGTTCGCTAGAGTTTTTAAAAACGACAAAACCACTTTCGAGTTCAGACTTCGTTGGTACGCTTAAGTTTAAATTGTTATTGAAGTGATATGTTTAATATCATAAAATAACGCCTTAAACTAATATATATTTAAGTCACTCGTTAATTACAAAGCTCAAAAACATGCAAAAAATCACTATTTCCTCCACTCGCTTTGCTGGTGCGTAGCTGAAGTTTGACGTTTTGGTTTCGGATGTATGTATATTTTAATTCCTTTTCCATTGTTCTCCCTCCCACTGGAAATTTTCGGGCTCTCTCTATCTATCCCTCCCGCCTTTTCTTATCTTTGCTTGGGCTCCACTGAAGACTGAACTACTTATCACGCAGTACAGTATCCGAGTAAGGATTTTTTAAAGAACAAGCACAAATTAAAGAGAATTCAGAAATAATTAAATGTCAAAAGTAAACTTTAAAAATAGTAATAGTTTTTCTCCAATTAGGTTATATGTGCTGAACATGTGAAAAACGTCGCGGATGTGCTGAATATTCGCTTCAATAATTCTGAAAACAGTATGCTAAACTCAGCGAGAGTAATCTCTCTCAATAGATTATCGCAAATAATTCTCGTAGCTCTTCATACAAACTGTTTGTCAGGAAGATTAGGTAAGTGGTAATTATTAACTCAACATATGCCTTAGTTAATTGGCTGAAAGGTGACCATTTTCCCTTCAAACACTAAGACAGTTTCCTGTTCATGTGGAAGAGAAATAGTATTAAAAAAGTTGTATTCATATTTTTAAGTAGGTGACGGTACAGCTGAGGTAATTATACCCTGTTGCCATTCAGGATATGAGAACGACATTCTTGTCTTTCATTCACTGCTCTCTTCATAAGGAAAAGTGGAAACTAAAATGTTTAGTATCAACATTTCCATTACCAAGAGTCACTTCAGGAGTTTTAATTTGGAAACTGTTCATGAACATCTCTTCTTTCCAGCGGAAATGTGGAATTCTTTGAGGAAGCTGCCTGATAGTCCCCGGTTAATGAAGACCTTATTGCATTTTAGTACTTGTTAGCGACAATAAATTGTGGGTAGTCATGATAGGAGTCTCTCTTCCTCACGAATTATAACTACCAACTCTTGACAATACAATAAAATAACGTGAATGTTTGAAAGAAGCAGGCTTAAGTTCTTCGTACAATTTAATGAACCTTCGAACAGAGTGCGAGGTATTCAGGATAGTCTTTAGAATTTTAGGTAAAATAGAGCTATTTGAATGTCAAATTTTTTTTTTTTTAATGTTGACAAGAGTTGTGCACCTAAATTGCTGTATCAATGAATTTCAAGCTATACCAATATATGGTCTTAGTTTGTTTGTGAACTTTCTAGTCTTCACCTACTTTAAACCTCGTTTCAGTAAAGTATTTTAGCTTAAACTGCGTCGTCTTAGTATGGCTTAAATTATAATATCCAAAGAAACTCATAAATCCATCTCGTGCACGTATAAAACAAAAAAGCGTTTTAAACTATTCTCGTAAAATGCTGACAGTTTACACTAGTGTATTTATTCTTCAAAATAACATTACATATACACGTGTGTAACTTTAAAAATCATCGATAGATTAATTTTGATAAAAGGGCAGAAAATCTGTCGTCACTATTGTTTAGGTCCAGAAAAATTCTAGAACTTGGCTACGAATTGAAGTACTATTCCTTCGTATGGACCCAAAAGTACATCTGCAAGTTGATATTTCTCCCTGCGGAAGAGGAAATTAGTTTTTAAAGGCAAATAAATATTAAACAGAAGGCCGTTGAGCGAGTTCACCGACAAGACATTCAATTACTTAAATTTATACTTTTTTTTCATGTACTTCGTTTAACCCTTTACTGCCCAAATATTTTGTAGGGTTAAGTTATGAATGCGTGTATTTGAAAAGTTACAAATTTGTCCTTTTGGGCAGTAAAGGGTTAAGATTGCTTTATGGGTAGACGACTCATAACTAGTGAAGACCTTCATAATACACAATACTGAAATAGTATAATTCTTATGTTCACGAATAAAGAAAAAAAATACTGGGTTGTTCAACCTACTTCGAAACAAGTCATATGATTGATACAGCTTCACGTGGAATCTATACTTAAACTGTCACCCATCCAGCTACTGAGCAGACCAATTCATCACAATCTCGCTGATCTAATGGAAAACTGTTGCGACTTAAAACCACGATGTATGAGGAGGAAGTTATAAGATAGTTCACTTCGACCTCCAGTCGATGAACTTTTACTTTTATTAATATTAAGAACAAATACAAACCTAGTTTCGTAATAATTTGAAGATATCTTGGAATGAATTTCCACATTGCCCACGTCACCAACATTTGCTGTATCCTTGAAACTTACTGTTTCATTAGAGCCATTGAAATTAAGTGCTACGGCGTAGGCAGGGGTGCCTTTATATACTCTGCAAAAGCAAAAATGACATCATTACGGGACAGGTGATTGCTTACTTTGAGACGTATTTTCTAACCTGACGCGCGAGACTAAGCCCAATTCAATTTCCCTAAACACAGGAAGGTTGGCGTAAACTCCGGAGTCATGTGAACCGGAGTATCAGCACAGTAAGTGGTCGGCTCAACTCAATCAGGGGGGCGATAGTTGAACGCGGGATCTGTCCCGAATCTATTTCCTAGCCAACTACATCATGGAATGTAGTTCCATGAAACTGAAGCTACAGCGGTCCTCTCATTACACTTTTACCATTCATCATCATCATTATTATTATTATTATTACTACTGTTAAAACGAATTGAATACATTTTCTTCTTGAATGAAAGAACTATTATGAAACGATCACCCGTCATCCACGTTTTATAACTTCATTAATAATTGTAGAACTATACTTACGGAACTCTGGCAGCAGAAACGATAAAATTAAAAATTTAGTTATATTATCATAAAGGTCTATCATCACTGATTAAATTTTACAGATCACTAAACATTAAAAATTATGACTCACCTTGTATACGCAACATCATCATCGGAAGAGTTAACAAAATTTGTGCTGCCAAACTTTATTCCATTCAGATTCTTCATGCCTGTCAAATGTTTGATCAAATCTGATGTCGAGTTGTCAACTGTCTCGTAATTAAAGAGTATGGGAGTGCCCGGAATTAAAAATAGTCCCATTGTAACCAAACGCATGTTTTCTTCATTAATTGAAGAGTTGGCAACATGGTTTGGGTTGAACTGAAACAAAAAAAAAACATGAATTCCCACCAACGTTATCACCACACTACCGACAGTTTTATAAACAAACCAGTGAAACTTACCCTATAAAAGCTCCAATTGCCAGAATGTTCCTCCAGGAATGATTTGAACGCGTAAGGTGTATTAAACTCTTGATCGGTATTAATTATATTACCACTAACAGCCCTGGAACAAAATTTATATCAATGGTGTTAATTTTATGGCAATTTTCAAACGTATTTGTTCGTTAACTTCCTCGTAAATTCTAATGAATATTAGTAGTATTGTATGTCAAGCATAAAAATTCCTGTAAGAATTGAAAGCACTATTATGATTTTATCACTTTCACTCGTAACAACAATATACACCTTCGCGAAAATAAGCACGCCCACGTTCTCCATATACTTAAAGTCTGGTATATTGGATTCACAGGGTTAAATCTGATTGAGCAGCAATTATTTTTGGCCAATCTCAGTCTCTCGAACGGGCAAATACAACCCTAATTATGAAACATTTCTATGCAGTGAAATAAAGAAAATTCTATAAATCAATTACGTGTACTTCATTACAATGACATTTCAAAGCATAAAAATACAATAAGGAGGTTAATCATTTATTCCAGTTCCCTGAACAAGAAAATATTTAGTTGCTTACCCTTCTTTCTCTTTCGCTAATTCATTGAGCTCATCCTTAAACTTTTGTTTCTCTGGGGTGTCTATTTCTTGCATGAGGAATCCCTGCACGCCCTCCATTATCCACCATTCGACGATTTCCTACAAAATCAAGTGAATGCATCGAGATCAGTAGCGAGATTCAGACTAATTGAACGCTCCTATCTGACTAGGAGTACCATACAGAAGTTATGCCTAGATTTACATTTGTCCCAAAAATCACCTATTTTAGTTCGAAATGATGGATGTCGGTAATTTAGGCGTTGATCCTAAAAACCAACCTTACGAAAATGCACTTGAAAAGCAGTAGAAATATTAGTAAGTGAATGCGTATATGATATCTCTGTATAAACATCATTTACCATTTCATGTACAGTAAATATACAATACCTTAAAATACTTCATTTCTCATATCCCGTTAATAAATCTAAATTTCAAATTTTTTTTTTTTAGAATCCATTTCAGCCACTATTCAGTCGTGTGGTATCATTTTCAGTTTATTATTATTATTATTTATTATTATTATTATTATTAAATAATAATAATAATGATGAGTCGGCAATGACAGCCTAATAATATTAATATCGGTAATAATAAATAGAAGCGATGATTAATAAGCTGAAATGTTTCCTTTAAGTAAATCCTCTGAAAATTTTGCCTCCCCCACCCAACCTTAAAAAAAAAAAAGACGAAACTGACAATTTTAGTTTTGTTTTAATTTAAATAAACGACAAAACGAATGCAGACTACGTACGTGAAACTTTCACAAACTGAAAATCTTCTGACATTTATTTTAAAATAAACTTCTACTGTCAGCATTTAAATGTTTAATCAACTGGAAATATAACTCAACTCCCCAACCCCTTTCTCACTTAATCGTTCCATTAGAATGGAATAGAAATTAAAACCAACCTAGGTTTCATTTGCTGTTTCAAGAGGTCGACGTTTAAATACACCAAAGAATATCTTTATTATTGAACAGAGCTTCATACCTTGAATATAGCTTGTGGAAGATCTTCGTTAGAATAATCCCAAGTGTTGTCGCTTTTAATCAAATTCTCACTCGAAGCATTGGCGTAGAAGGTATTGTTGGGATCGATGGATGAAGGCAGATCCGTTACAACTTTCTTTCCTGATTTCACAATCGCCTGTGACAGAGGTTTCAAATATAAAACTTGAAAATACGACGGAACTACTTGATGCCAGATCTTCCGTTTAATGAAAAAGTACAGTATTACACTACATTAACTCGTAACTTACATCAATAAGTTGTTTGCCATCATAGTTCATTTCCTGGAAGTTCAGAGTACTGATGAGGTTAGGGAAGTACACTGAAGAAATATCCATTGCATTACATCTACTCAGCAGATCTTAAAAGAAAAATATATGTATCCACATTCAAACCCAACCGAAAGCGTGTATAACTGTATATACGTAACAGGACAAAATAAAAATTTTAAATTTAATTAGTTTACCTTGTTCACTGGGCAAGTTGCTCGGATTCAGTTCTACCATCGGGGTTTCCTGCATCCAACTTATGCTTGGTGGTGGTTTGCAACCGGGGGCTTGAATAATTATAACAACCGCCATGATGATCATAGCAAGCCAACCGAGCCTTCGTGGATATAGCAAAACGAAAGTTAAGTTTTTCAATCTAAACGAGGGTTATGAGGCATCTCTGAAGAGCTCATGCTGCCAAGGCAATTGTCATTTTTAGAATTTTAATAAGACAATTTTTAAAAATAATGAATAAGGGAAGTGGTTTGAGACTTGTGTAAAATGGGAAATTTCACCTCACTCGACGAACCACTAAGGGCACGACTTCAAACCTTTTCATGACGGTTAATACAATCCCTAAGTTTGGGAAAGAACCTATTTTCGGCGAGGTAATCTTGTATATTCTTTGTTGTAGGCTAACTAATTTGAGTGTATCTACCCCAAGTCTAAGCAATGTGGTTGCTACTCCATGGAGAATGAGAAATGCGCTTATAGATGTATTTATGTATATTTAAGACAAGATCAAATAAAATCTGACTTCAATGAACCAGCCAAAGAGAACTTATAACCCTCAAGGTTGTTGATTTAACATACATTAAGTTTGTTTACTTTTCCTATTAATAGTGGCGTGATTAAAAGTATGAAGGCTACAAAACAGATGTCAACAAATACAACAATTAGCTACTTTAGTTTCCTGACTTTACCTTTGGCTTACTTTCACCGCCACCAATGGATCGACTATTTTCTTCGTAGCTCTAACAAGAATCGTTAAAGGAGAAGAGAAGGATAACCGGTTAAAATTGTGGCTGTAATTTATTACGAGATGATAAACTGATGCCATGATAAAAATTACTTTTTCATCATTCAGTAATAATGATAATGTTTGGGGTTGTTCGAAGTCTTTTGTAACATTTAAGGTCATATGACGAAGGATATCCACAGCTTGACGTGGGATTCGAACCACGGGTCGCTACATCATCTCAAGGCAGGAGGCCCGTAAGGGTGTACAATTCGGATATTTTGATTTAGCTTCGATTCGGCCACTTGTTTTCTATTCTCGATTCGATTCGACTGTGCACTGCACTTACCTATACTTTACAACATACATGCACCAGCAACAACATACTGAAAAGCGTAACAAACAACTAAACCCAAAGAATTGGTCCAAACTTCTCACACAGCAAGGCGCGCGCACGTGATTCTGTGACATCGCAAAATCAAAAGCTGACCATACGCATTGAGAGCACTCAGATCTTTATAAAAGCGTAATCTCTTAAATATCCAACTATTCTATAATAATAATTTTTTTTCAATTGTTATTCCACGGTTTCGACATTCCATGGTTTTGGGTTAGTGCCAGTTTATCGTCTCGACAGGTTACAGTTAGCGAATCGAAGGATCGAAATTTTTTAGCTCTAAGTCGGGTCGGGTTTCGATTCTTTTACTGAATCGACCCGAATAGACATTTTCGATTAATCGCAGTCCTAGAGGGCGGCCACTCGTCCAACAACTTAACAGACCCAACATCGCTTAATCTTGATGATCCGACGTGGCCATCTTTCAGGATAAATTTAAACAAACATTCGTAAGCGTTGGGTTCTGTGGTGCTCCTTTCTAACTATTAGGAGTGAAATGGTGTTTAGACAATCATTTACCTTCCTCTACACCATGATTGCTGCAAATTTAATTAGCTAGTCCTTCAGTAAATTTCACACATTTTTAAATTTAGTTATATAGCAACACTTGGCACTTTATTTTAGTGCCACACAACTAATACCTACTGTGGAGGCCATTGTGTGACTTGAAAACATCAGACCTTAATTTCAAACAGTTTTAAATTTATGACCCAAGTAAATAAAACTTAACCTTTAATCGGTTTTTGAATGGGTTTTTAGTAACATCTAATTGATTTTAAAATGTCTTAATGAAAATATAAAACCAAAATTTGACGCGAGATTTGG
Source organism: Bathynomus jamesi (assembly GCA_023014485.1). NCBI lineage: Eukaryota > Metazoa > Arthropoda > Malacostraca > Isopoda > Cirolanidae > Bathynomus > Bathynomus jamesi. The sequence continues at coordinate 489,577 of JAJOZX010003028.1, forward strand.
CTAATATAATTTTCTCCATAAGAACATAGCAAAAGACCCTGAGGCAGTGATAAATATTCTACACGGAGATTACCAAACTAACGTTCAGGAAAAAGCGAACTAAAAAGAAACGGCCAATTCAAATCAAAACTAAACTCAATAAATATAAATAATAGCAATATAGGAAATAAAAGCCCATCATGCATTTATTAAAAGTATGGTAACAGTCTCGAAGTTAAATCATGTTAAAATAACACAAGTGGGGTGACATACTAGCGATGAAGCTAAAATACAATTACCTTCAATAAACTATAACTTCCGTGTTATTTGTCCTGATATTAATCACTAATTCAATTACAGCCTTGAAATTAATCACTTGACTAATTTATAAATACATAACTGTTCACTATCTTACTGTTGATGAATTTACGACTTCGTCACAATGATCATTACAAAACCTTTCAATACTTCAGCCAACCATCTTACTGAAGAACTATGATTTACTAGCCTTTTTAAAAAATTTTAAGGTTGAATTTAGTGTTACACCTAGTTCTCAATGAAACTTGGTCAGGCAATATTAGATTAGGCCGCCATACAACTTAGTGACCATACGTACAGAGAGTTAACAAAAGTAAATAGACACCACACTTATTGTCCTCAAGAACAAATGGCAAAGCTCATCAATGAAGTGCCAGGACATGTGTCAGCTTTACACGATTCTAAATATACGAATTCAATAAATCTGCTATTATTTATTTTTATGCAGGAAGGAGGGGCCAAGGGCGAACGCCGCAAAAATGTCTGCCCCGCCCCGGTAAAGAAAGCCAAAATCAAGGTCCACGGTTTTCGAGATGCCTGGACAATCAGCGTTTGAAAGATTGGGTCACAGATGGGGGGAAAGATGGTGCGAGGAAGATTGTTCCAGAGTTAACTGGTTCAGTAGATGAAATATTCAAAATATCGATTAACCCTTGCGTTAGAGAGTTGGGCAGAAAAAGAATGAGAATGCGTCTAAAGTCTGGTACCGTGTACTCTCCTTGGGGGTCATTCAAAAACCACGTGGTTCTTTTTCGGGTGGTTTTCAAACCCGTCCCCGCCCTTGTCATTTGTGGCCAATGACAAACTCCCCTCCAAAACCACGTGGTCTTCTAATGTCACCCTCACCCCTTCTTAATCTTATGTAAATTAAAATAAAGCAAATTAAAATAAAGCAAATTAAAAGTAAATTAAAAGTATGGCGAATTTGTTTCATGAATGTTAAAGATTCGAATCTTTAGAATTTTCAGAAATAAAGGTACACCGAATTCGTGTTTATAAAGATTTAGAGTCTTCTGGAATTTTCTGGAGTATACGAAATATACAGGGTGTCCCAAAAAAAACTATATACTCTTTATAGCATCATATATTTTATAATTTAAAAAAAAAACCAAACAATATATTGTTATAGCAATTGCCAATGAAAGGTAAATTAGTAATCTAAGTGATCAAAATGTTATAGCGAGTTGTTTGCATATAAAATTTAATTAAGTACGCCAGTGCTCAAAATGTTCTCCGGCGGCATGAATGCACTTTTGAATGCGTCGACTAAGCCTGGCCTTGTTTTATCAAAGGCTTCGGACTTAGCCTACGCACTCATTCCACGATACAAACTCTACAGAATTCAACTTTATTCAGTTCAGCAAAAGAACCCATGTTGCGTAAACGTTTGACACTGGAGCAACGAAAAAGTGTTCTGAAACGGTATTGGAAATTTGAGAATGTGTCCGAAGTCCAGCGGCAATGGATCCGGGAATTTGGTACAAAGCCACCGACACGTCTCGCCATTACAAGCATCCGTGACAAGTTTGAGGCAGAGGGATCTGCTCAAGATATGCACAAGCGAAGATCTGGACGACGCAAATCAAGTGCGAGTGATGAAAACTCCGTTTTAGTGTTGCAAAAATTTAATCGATCACCACAGAAATCAGTTAGGCAATGCGCCCGTGAGACCGGAATCAGCAAATCAGGTGTTTACCGGATTTTAAAGTCGGCAAAATGGAAAAGCTACATTCCAAGTCTGTTACACGCCATGACTGAAGATGACCCTGATCGCAGACTCGAATTTTGTGAATGGTTTCAGTCAATGGAAGCCGAAGACGTACAGTTTGCCAACAAAATTGTGTGGTCTGATGAAGCTACCTTGAAGCTGAATGGCACAGTAAATCGACACAACTGCAGGTACTGGTCACTTGATAATCCACGTTTGTGGATAAACATGTTAATTTACCAATTAACAGCATGGTGTGGTTTATCATCCAGGGGTTTGGGTTGGACCATTTTTCTTTAATGGGAGTTACCAGTGCCGCATATATCGACATGCTGCGGACAGAAATTATACCTGCAGTTCGGAAACGACCGACTTTTACTTTCAACAAGATGGAGCCCCCCTCATTATCATTGTGATGTCAGAAGGTACCTCGATGAAACGTTGCCTAACCGTTGGATAGGACGAAGAGGAAGCGTTGAGTATCCTCCACGTTCACCGGACTTGACTCCACTTGATTTTTACTTGTGGGGCTACCTGAAGGATGCAGTTTATGGTACAAGACCTGCAACACTCGAACACCTTAAGGATGCAGTTTATGGTACAAGACCTGCAACACTCGAACACCTTAAGGATGCAATTAGGGAAGTGCGGGACCATCACAGCATCCACATTAGTCCATGTCTGCGAATCAGTTAGTCAACGCATTCAAAAGTGCATTCATGCCGCCGGAGAACATTTTGAGCACTTGGCGTAGTTAATTAAATTTTATATGCAAACAACTCGCTATAACATTTTGATCACTTAGATTACTAATTTACCTTTCATTGGCAATTGCTATAACAATATATCGTTTGTTTTTTTTCAAATTATAAAATATATGATGCTATAAAGAGTATATAGTTTTTTTTGGGACACCCTGTGTGTATATATATACTGTATATATATACACACAGGGCCGGATCTAGAAGTTGCGAGGCCCTAGGCCTATATATATATATATATATATAATATATATATATATATATGAAAATATGGACTTAATTATCGGTACTATACGAGCAATATTAGAATCCCGCATAGACAGAACTATGCCAGCACTTAAAAATTAAACCAAACCAAAATAATCACGCATGGAAATTGTATAAGAAATATAAATAAACCATACAAATAAGTATAAATTATAATATGAATCAAGATTTGTATCGAAAATATAAGAGTGATTTTTAAGATTTATATAATATTATAGGTAATGACTTTCCATAGTATACAAACGTTTTTCATATGTGATGTATAAGAGATGTTGACATTTCATTTTTTATAATAGTGAGCGATCGACTTATCAGGCTAAATATTAATGCTTTAATATTTGGTTCAGATGCTCCTTGAATATTACAGCAATGCTTTTCTACTTTTCTTCGAGCTAAACTCTTCAATTAATTGAGAATAATCTAATGAATTTGTTATATCGTTTTCTATTGATAACATAGCTAATGATTGCAATCTCGCTTGAGACATGGTGGAACGCAAATGTTTTAATAAGTTTGAGACGCGAGAAACTTCTTTCAGCCGAAGCAACAGTAACTGGGATGGTTAATACTATTCGAAGTGCAACATAAACATTAGGATAAATCTCACTTAGTTGTTTTTGCACTATATAAACATGGGCATTTCCGAGATCTGTTTTCTCAGGTATAAACCTGCAAAGTACTTTAAGTTCTTCATAGAGTTCTAAATCATTAATATCACTTGAACAGAACGCGCAAAACGGCTTGAGCGAGGCCCTAGGCGATCGCCTAGTTCGCCTATAGCTAAATCCGGGCCTGTATATATATATATTTATTATAAACAGGATATTTTAATGCTTAGTATTGGCCACGTAGTTAAACGTCAAGACCCCCCCATGTGGCCTTTGGTGGTCAAATAAGGAACCCCCTCCCCCCTTTAAGGACCACGTGGTTTTTGAGGGGCCCCTTAAAAGAGGCATTCAGTTAGTGTTCAAAAGAGCAGTGTCCGTTATAATTGCGATAGTAAAGAGCGTAAAGGAACATTGCCGCGGAGAGAGGGACTGAAGACAGTAAGAGGCGGGGACTGATGAAGTGAAAAGCCTTTGATTCCACCTGGTTAAGTAAGGCTATGTGGGTTGAGCTGGCCACCATACACACGAGAAGCCTATTCCATACAGGGGTGGACAAGACTCCTGTACAAAGACAGCAGCTGAGTAGAGGTGAAGAAACTGCGGAGTTAATAACACTACACCTGACCTCTTAGAAGCTGTTTTAGAAAGAGTATACATGATCTTTCCTAGAAAGATCACGAGAAAAGGAAACACCAAGAATGTAAAGAGAAGAGGAAGGGATTGAGTTATGTATTGTTGAAAGTAAGGGGACAGTCGTGTGGGAGATTGTGACGAGTAGACAAATTAAGGAACCGAGTTTTTGAGGCATTGAAAGCGACAAGGTTTTCTCTGACACAGTCAGAGATAAGAGAATGATTAGAGGTCAAGTCCATGCGAAGCATGGAGTGACTGATGAGAGGGACGGAGAGAAGAAGAGTGGAATCAATGGCATACAAGTGCAACTTATTAATAGATCACTGATAAGTAAAAGGAAAAGAGTGGGTGACACGACAGTCTTGAGGAACACTACTATTAATAGCTTTAGAAGAACATTGGCCATCTACAACCGCAGCTATAGATCGGCCAGATAAGAAATCAAAGACGAAGGCAGAGATAGAAGGATAGAAATGGAAGGAAGACCGTTTCATAATTAAGGATTTGTGCTAGCCTTTCAAAAGCTTGATGTGTACAGCGTAAGAGCAAAAATTTCGCCGAAATCCTGAAAGGAGGATGACCAGGCTATCAGAGATGTGCAAGATCGCCAGTAGAGCGTCACTTGCAAAACCCCTATTGACCATAAGAAAGCAAAGCATTTAGACGATAGGTGAACGGTTGAGAGCGGTCACACTTCTTTGGGACAGGCTGAATGAAAGCAAACTTCCAACAGGAAGGAAAAGTACCAAATGGAAGACAAATACGAGAGAGTTTGCCTAAGTAGGGTGTCAGCACAGAATCACAGTTCTTGAGAACAAGGACACCATCAGGACCGTACGCCTTACTAGAGTTGAACTCAGATAGGGTAGAAAAAACACTTTTCGAAGAGATTCTAATTTCAGACAATTAAGTCTGAGGGAGGAGCAGCTTGAGGAACAGCACCAGAATCGTCCATTGTTGAGTTGGAGGCGAAAGTCTGAGCAGAGTTCAGATTCATTGGGAGAAGCGACAGCAACAGCCATCGGAATGGCAAAGAGGGAAAGTAGTAAAGTTCTTGGAGATGTTTTTGGCTAGGTGCCAGAAAGAGCGAGAATAATTAGAATTGGATTAGGTTTTTACATTTTGTCTGAAGCAGCAATTTTTGGCGAGTCAAAACAAATTTGCACTATTCAGGACAGAAATATACTCTAAGTAAGAGTCAGCAGTTGGATAGCGCGGTGCCTTCTGAAAGACTCCTCTCTGTTGTGGATAGCATTAGAACAAACAAAGTTGAATTAATTTTTCTTTTGCATTAAATAGTTATAGAATATGGAATGTATGCCTCCATACACGAGAGATGCGTTCAGTGCACTCGCGAGGGGTCCTGGGCCCACGGAAGCAGTGATCATTCCATGGGAAATCAAAGTAGTACTGCCTGAGGGCCTCACAATCAGCAGTGCCAAAGGCACTCTTGGGAGTATCCAAAGGCCGAACTGGAACGATAGGACAGGAAAAAGATAAGATTGTGGTTGGATGAACCCAACAGAAAATAGTTCAACAAGGTAAGAAGGATGAGTGGTAAGAAATAAATCCAGAATGTTGGACCTATCTCCAAGGCGATCGGGGATACGAGTAGGGTGCTGTACAATTTGCTCTTAGTCATTTCAGGATAAAGAAGTTGTAAGCTAGTTCACCAGGGATGTCAGTGAGGGGAGGAAAGCAAAAGGTGGTGAACAGTGAAATCTAAAATGGAGATTTCAGCAAAAGGAGAGTGGAATAGAATGTATTTCACTTTGGAAGCAAGATAGTAAAAGTTTTGGATAATCAGTAGAATTAGGAGAAAGGTAGACAGTGCAGATGTAGTTACTTAGTTTGAGATTGGCATGTAAGCCATAACCAGGTGTAGAACTCAGAGGATTCAAGTTCTGGAATAAGAGAGCAAGTTAGGTCAATGCATACACACACACAACATCCACCTTTGGAATGAAATTGAGTACAGAGGAAATAGGAGGGTACAGAAAATGGGTTGTTGTCAGTCATCCGAGTGAGGAAGGTAGATGAGGTGGTGTTCAACAGATTGAAAATTTGAGGAAAGTCCACAAATGTCACGGAAGTTTATGAAATTTGAATCAGCCAGAAGCCCAGAACATCATGAATGGGCAGTAGCAGAACCAGCCCCACTGCTCGGGTCTCCATTCCCAGTATCAGCAGCATGGTAGTCAGAAGTGGGGGCATTTATGGTCCCCTCCACTCCATTCAAGGATCTTGAGGTCAATGCCACTTTGTTGGTTTTTTTTTTAGTTTTGAAAATAATGTGTCATAAGATGCATGTATGTGCAGTGAGGAAGTGAGAAGTTCATGTTTGAAAGCATGCTGGATTAAGTTTATGATGAAATTAAAAGCTATGGAAAAACTGGTGGTGGTAGTTTACTTTTATCAACCCTCTGCATATTATATCAAAGATGAACAAATCTGTTGTGAATACTCACCAGAACAATGCAAACAGAGACCACCTGAGACGAACCCAGAATGGATCATTGTTGTATTTCATTAGTTCTTCTTTTGTCAGGCCTGAGAATGTTGGTGCAGCTCCAATATCAATTTTAGCATCTCCATTTGGGTTTGATACATACTTTGCCTGGAATTATATATCAAATTAGGGTATATACTACTACTACTACTATTATTATTGAGGTTTGAGCTTTGTGTAAATTCTTTAAAATAACTGCTCATCTTGTGTTGGTTTCTCTCTCTCCATAGAAAACTGAGATAATCTTAAATAAAATGCATTTAATTCTACACAACTGACTAATTTCAACAATCTTCAGTTATAAAATAAATGCTGAGAATAAATCTGTCAATTTTTTTCCATTAAAATACCTTATAAAATTTAGTTATTGATAAATCCACTGGACAACAAATTAGAACTTTTTTCCTGTTCCTCAAATAAAATAGGGTGATTCTGGAAGATCTTTACATGCAGAATACAAATACGGATGCAAAATGTTTCCAACAGTTTTTGAACAAATTGAATTTTAATTTTATTTAAAAAACAGGAATATGTAGGTATAATCTGCAGCATTATAATGACACTTTTTGGGAGGTACTAAAATAGCAGTTAGATGAACTGCACTTAATGGGGAAAACAGTGGTTTGCCAGCAAATGAGGGGTACAACTAGAAGCACTGGAAAGGGAGTGGTCATATGGGCTTAAACAAAAGATAGATTTAGTTGTAATGGCTGATGTGAAATTTGAAACACAATCACTGGTCAGATACTGAGAATTTTTAAACAAAGGGATAGGAATATAATGATTCCTCTATTGAAAACCCTATCTACCCAAGTTGGAATATTGCTCAGTCTGAACATCCCCATACAAAAAGACATTGGTCAGCTAGAAGGGATTCAAAGAAGCTTCACAGCCAAAATCAATGGGTGAAAAGAACTAAATTACTGGGAAAGGTTACGTGAATTAAACCTATATTTCACTGGAGAGAAAGACACACACACCATTATTTAACACTTGAAAAATATAGTAAACTCTGTAGAATCTGGCACCCTTTGGGATTTGCATGTGCAGGATTTTAAAATATGCCATGTTTTCAAGAGGTCATTTTATAATAATAATAAAGTACAGGGTAAACAAAAAATGAACAAACTGTTTTATTAATCCAAAGATCATAGTTATAAGAGCCAATGGGCCAGTAATGTGTTATAGAACATCATTGTCAATTAAACATAATTAAGGAACTTTATTTATTTGAAAACTGTATTCTAAACTTAGTCTAAAAACATCATTATTGCTATGTCAACAGAATGGGCCCAGAAATAGCAACACCTTCTGACCTTTTTAAAGCAAATCACTCATATAAAACTTTATCACGATCTAATTTAGGTGTTTATGCAATGATTTCCACTCTCAAATGGATTTATTAGTCTCTGAAGCAGCATGACACTATTATTTTTATTTATGATTTTAAAATTAGTGATTTCAAAATGTGCCAGATTTTGGAGCATGCTGGATTTTGAAGTGCCAAATTTTCAAGTCTACTGTAATGGCGAAATAGTGCCTAATCTTACTCTGAACTCTATAATCCACCAAACACAACAGTGGAAAGTAGAAAAGGAAGAATGTCAAGTTCCTAAATTAAAGACTAGACAGGGAACATCCTCAACCCTGAAGGAAAATAGTTTTCTTGTGAGAGAACCAAGACTGTTTAACCAGCTGTCCAAGGAACTAAGGAACACTAGTGGTGTTGCAGTGAACATCTTCAAAAGATGAGATGCCTGGCTCAGAACAATCCCAGATGAGTAAGGGGTACTGGCTATGTGAGGTGGAGAGGACAAGAAACAAACTCTCTACTTCACCAGGCCAACTCGAGAGGAGGGGGCAACAAGCTTGATCTCCGTGAAATGAGGAATCATTGCACAGAACACTTGAAAGGTTATATACATACAGTATATGCACCTCAGTAGTGTAGTGGTTAGCATCGCTGACTACAAATCCATCAGCCCCAGGATCAAGACCCAGTGACAGCAGGCAGCAAAACCTAGTTGTTCATCCTTCCACACAAAGAAATTGGTTGGTAGATAAGTGGGTACCCTGGGTAGCCTAGTGGTTAAGACACTGGGCTGCTGGTGGAGCGTGGTTTGGATTCCACATTAAACTGTTGGTCTAAGGTGGCGTGACAAGCTTGACCACTTTTAGAATGAATAATTCTGGCAGAAGCAAAATCAATGGGTGCAAAGAACTAAATTACTGGGAAAGGTTACGAGAACTAGACATATATTCACTGGAAAGGAGAAGAGAGAGATACACCATTATTTACACTTGGAAAATAATGGAGAAACTAGTCCCTAATCTTACTCTGAATCCCATAACTCCCCAAACAACGATGGAAAGTAGAAGCAGTAGACTGTGTCATATTCCCAAATTGAAGGCGAGACAGGGAACATCCTTAACCCTGAAAGAAAATAGTTTTGTAGTGAGAGGACCAAAACTGTTTAATCAGTTGCCCAAAGACCTAAGAAACACGAAGGGAGTTGCAGTGGAAATCTTCAAAAGAAGACTAGACGCCTGGCTCAGAACAATCCCTGATGAGCCGGGCGTACCTGGCTATGTGAGGTGGAGAGCGCAAGAATCCAACTCACTACTTCACCAGGCCAACTCGAGAGGAGGGGCGACAAGCTTGACCTTCGCGAAATGAGAAATCATCACGCGGAACCTTTGTAAGGTAAGGTGGTCCATAAAATTGAAGTTTTGATTTTTTGTTATTGCCAGGCGGTAACTTGTGAGGATGAATGAGAAAACACCTCTGGCCAATTTTTTCCCAAATCAATCACTTTTTAGGGGTAGCACACACTACTTCATTTTTGCACTTTTGCACTACCTAGTAGATTTACTTGTATATTATGTTCCAGTTCCAGTAATACATCTTTTCCATGACAGATTATTGGTGTAGTGTTCATTGGTTGTGTTTAGTGGTTGGATATATGATGACAAGTTCGAAGCTCTTGCTTTTATCTCCTTGAAGGAGATAAAGTGAAGGACAAGCTTCTTGGAAGCAAATTACCATCACATGGAGAAGTATTGTCATGCTTCCTTCATCACCACACTAATCTCAAGGAGGAGTTGAAGGAAAGTGCTCAAGTAGTGTGGGGTCAACTTGAAATATTTTGGAACAAAGCTTGAATCCCGACAAGGGAAAAATACAAAGGAATCCAAAAGATCTTGGACCTTCACCAAGATTGGATCAAAATAAAAAAAAGGACGAATGAGGAGGAGCCAGAAGCAGGTGAGTTGGATGATCAATGATAAATAAAATAGTTTCTCGAGAGTATGACATATTATACTGTACAATAGTCAATACATTTATCATATATATATTATATATATTTATTATTTATATTTAGGTGTACAACGAAGAGGGATTCAAGGAGATACTTCGGAACCTATTTGATATGGCACATGCTGATGCCTTGTCTCTAATCAAAAACCCGGAAGACAAGGCCTTCTTGCTGGCCCAGCAAGAGCCTGGAAGACGGGGATGCATGGTGGGAGTAGACAGAAAAACAGCAGAAAAAGAAAACAAGCTGCCACAGGAAGATGGAGGAGGAGATGCGAAAGAGAAAGGTGAGATTGTTCTTCAAATTCCTACTTTCATTTGATTGCAATGATTAGGTTGTTCGTTAACACTAATTGTCCATTTTCTTCAATTGTATTGCAGGCAGTCAATGAAGGTGCATCAACGTCGGGTACAGCAGTATTGGTGTCCTCAACAGAATCCTCAGTCACTGACGAGTCATCCTCCACCAAAGATGAATGGGCAAAAGGTGGAAAGCGACCTCCAAAACAGGTGAAAAGAGTCAAAAATGTGATAACATCAAATCTAGCTGCTGCCCTAGATTGGACACACACTACAGACAGGATGGCAACCTACATAATAGCAGAGACTGCATTGAGCCTTGGCCACAGCCCAATGAATTTTAACATCACCCAGACCTCCATCAAACGGCAGAGAGAACGACATCGGATCATGATCTGCAGTAGCCTAAAAGCTTCCTTTCAGTCCGGTCCTGCAATCATCCACTGGGATGGAAAACTTATTCCAGACCTCCTCAACACCAGAGACCATGCGTATGTGGATCAGCTGCCTGTGCTCATTTCCTCCTTTTTGGGTGAATCTCAGCTCCTTGGAGTCCCCAAAATACCAACTGGATCAGGAGAACACCAAGCCAGCGCAGTTTTTGAATTATTGACTGATTGGGGCCTCGAAGAATCTGTCATGGGGATGTGTTTCGACACCACTGCCTCCAATGCTGGTCGTTTGAATGGAGCGTGTGTGTTGTTGGAGCAGAAGTTGAAGAAAGATCTTCTCCATTTTGCCTGCTGTCATCACATCATGGAAGTGATGATCGGTGGCATTTTCACTGCTTGCTATGGCCCAACGAGTGGACCTGATGTTCCATTGTTCAGCAGGTTTCAGAGCAAATGGACCTTCATCGACACAGGAACATACGGCACCAGATGGGATGATGAAGAGGTGCATCGACTCTTGGCCCCCATTAGAGATTGGATTCTCCGCTTTGCTGAGGAAAAACACCCCTCAAAATCCTTTCAAGATGACTATCAGGAATTCCTCGATCTGTCCATCATTTTCTTGGGAGGGAGCATTGACAACTACACCTTCAAGCGACCTGGCCCCATGCACCAAGCCAGATGGTTATCTAAGGTGATCTATTCATTGAAGATGTGGCTGTTCAGGGGACAAATCCCAGCCCTCACTCCACGAGAGCAAAAGTGTCTTAAGGATGTCAGTGTCTTCGCTGTTTCCATCTACCTGCAGGCATGGATGACCATGCCAATAGCTGCTGCTGCGCCTCGCAGCGACCTCAGTCTTCTGCAGTCTTCGGGAATACCATGACCCCAAAATTTCGGAAGTGGCATTAAAAAAACTCGGCAGTCATCTTTGGTATCTTTCGGAGGAGATGGTGGGCCTCGCGATTTTCGATCCTGAGGTGTCTGAAGAGACTAAAACAGCAATGGTGAAGGCGATGGAGGAAGTTGAAGGAAAGCCTGATTGCCAGAAGAGAAGGAAAGGTGTTGCTGAGGGGGCTTCAATCGAGTCACTAGCAACAGCAAACTCAAAAAGACTGCTGTTGTCTCTGGGGTCAGGTGTGGGATACCTGAGGAAGGAGGTGCAGGATTGGGACAGTGATCCTGATTACCAAATAGCGAAGAAATCAGTGGCAAACCTCTCTGTTGTGAATGATCATGCAGAGAAGGGGGTTGCTCTCATTAATGAATACAACGGCTGCCACACCAGGAATGAGGAACAACTGCAGTATCTCCTGCAAGTTGTTGCTAACTACAGGAAGCAGTTTCCTCAACCACTGAAGTCAGCCTGGCAACTGGGCGAAAAAACAAAGATCAAATGAGGTGCAGAGGGAATTGTTAGTTACCCTAATAGTCATGTACTGTCACCAAGATTAACTTTGCTGTGATTTTCAGATTATACCAAAACTTCAAGTGTCATGTGCTACCCCTACAAATTAACTGATTCAAATAAAACTTTCCCAGAGGTGTTTTCTCATCCATCCTCATAAGTTACAACCCAGCAATAAAAACAAATCACAAAAAAAATTCCACCCCTATAAGAGTGGACCACCCTAAATATATATATATATATATATATATATATATATATATATATATATATATAAAAAACTGTGGGTAATGGAAAAATTTCACTATTTTCAAAATCAGTACTAAAAAGTCAGTAAGGAACACTAAACACTACCAGAGAAACAGACTTTGTTGAACAGTAATAATTTGTATCTTTACATTCACTGAATAATATTTACATCAGATTAGTTAGTAAACAATCAAACTTTACCACAGGATGGTACAGCTACCTAGATAGCTATAGTAAGGGAACAACCAGTTAACTTGCCTCATTTTAAACTATATTTTGTAGGGATGTACCAATATCACTTTTTAGCCAATAACCAATACCGATAATTAAAAACAGTATCGGCCGATAACCGATACTGATATCCAGCTAGGGTTTATTAGTTTGTCATTTTTGTTAACATTCATAATTTATTTTCTGTGCTGAAAATTTGGCAACAGTGATAATCCTTTTCATTAAAGATGCCAACACTGCATTAAATGTCATAGTTTGTTTGTTGTACAATTGGACTGCAGGCCTATGTTGGGCTTAGTAAATGTGTTTTTAATCAGCTAGCTGGGTTAATATTGTGAGCTATGACAGATAGTTTTTGGTTTTCTAGGCTTTATACCCATTTCTCAAAGGATTTACACTTGTAAACATTGCCAGTGCTGCTAGAAATTGGCTCTCTCCTGAACATACAGAGCAGCTGCTATTTTTACATGAGAACTTAACCCTTGTGAAAAAATAATGAGTTATGTGAAGTGATAAAACAACAAAATATTGGAAATTTCATCCTCTAAATAGTCTTTTATTCATAATTTTGGAAAAATTATACTTTTGAAATATCAACCAATACTGATATGGTTAAAAAATCTACCAATATCACCAATACTGATATATCAGTACATTCCTAATATTTGCACATTTAATCACACTAATTTTTACTTCATATAAATTATTATACTGCAAATGTTAATTAACTCTATTATTATTGAGTGAATTAAACATATCGTCAGTGTCAAAACAAAATTTCCTAAGTCACTTTTTGAGTTTTTGCTACTAATGCCATGTAAAAAAAAATTGTGCATCTTTTGGTACAAATTTCATCCTTGTAGGACGAACTATAAGGATGATATTTGCAAAAATTCATATTTTCCTAAGTCATAAGTAATTTAATTTAGAACCCTTTTTTTTTATTTTTCTCAAAACCACAAAAAAAATACTTAGGAAAATATGGTATGACTGACAATATGTAATTTAACAAGTTACTGATTAATTAGGTGCTTGTTTTTGTTTAAAATTATCATATTTGATAGATCTAGCCTATAAATGCACTTTTAGCCTTGCTGACAGATGCAATTTCTTACTCAGGCCTATGTCACTGAAAACTAAGATAGTTTTCATATACTGATTAGCTTGTAGACTATCTTAAGGCCAAGTTTTATAAATTTACTATATTCATTAAATCTAATAAAACCATATTCTAGTTGCCAAGAATTTGAATACATTCAATTAATCAGATAAATATAAAATTAGTCCAGACAAGAATTTGCTCTATATCCTACAGTTCATTCAAATAATTCTTTAGGCCGACATCTGTTTTGGAAGCTGTCAAAGGAAAGTTTATACCTTCAATGATTATTCTGGAATTTTACCCATTACATTATACTGAAAAACCATGAAGCTACTGAGGCCTATCAAGTCATGAGCTATATTTTATTATAATAAAATCTTGCAAAACAATCTCAAGTCAGCTAATTAACACACAGCTATTTACTATCACCAAAGTAGCCTACATAATTCTGCTAAGAGTATACACTATTTACAATCTACACTCTTATAGGCTAACACTATTAATTTAAAAAGTGAAGCCATCAGATCTCAAACCAACATTTTAGCTTGACATGTGACATCAGATCCAGTAAATGTTTACCAAACTTCTCAATTTGACACACTCATGAAAGTTGAAGTTTAATGTGCTGAAAATTGGAATATATCTCAAACTGTTACTACCATATTAATTGATGGCCATGTGCATAAGTAAAACTAATAGGCCTATTTCAGCTAAATAGGGGGTGCATTATCTACTGAATTTTTGCCCAACTTTACAATACTGACATGTAGGCCCTATATGAAATAGAGTAACCATAAAGTCTCTACAAGCACTTTCTATATTAAGGCAGAATGTGAGGACCCCTCTGTATTTATGGGGCCAGAAGTCTAGCCTGAAGGAATCTACTATACAGGGTGGGCCGTAAGTTTCCATACATAGGAAAAATTAAACATTTGTTTTTATGTTTCAGATACCCTAAGAATATGCGTTTGACGTAAGATCTTGTTTACTGATGAAGCAAATTTTTACGTCAATGGAGAGGTTAATCGGCAAAACATACGTTATTGGAGTAATGCTAACCCTAACTGGCTGAGTCCGACGAAGATGCAAGGTGCCGGTAAAGTGATGGTGTGGGCCGGGATATGGGGTGACAGAATTATTGGACCAATTTTTGTCAGTGGAAATCTTAATGCCGAAAGGTATCTTAACATGTTGCAAGAAGAGATTTTCCCATCCCTGCTAAACGAGGAAGGTAACTTCCCAGTTTACTTCCAGCAAGATGGAGCTCCACCTCATTATGGTCTTCACGTGCGTCGGTATTTGGATCAGCAGTTTCCGGATGCTTGGATTGGTCGGCGTGGTCCTGTGGAGTGGCCTCCCAGATCCCCAGATCTCACCCCCCTTGATTTCTATCTTTGGGGGCACTTGAAGGCCATGGTGTATCAGGAAAAGATACGAGACATAAATCATCTAAAGGAACGTATCACCAACGCCATTACAAGCATAACGTCAACTGTGCTAATGCGTGTTCATCAACAGTGGGGAACACGTATTGAAATGTGTTTTCAAAACAATGGCAACCATGTAGAGCATATTATATAAATAAAAATGGTTGTCCATAACAAAATGTTTATTTTTCCTATGTATGGAAACTTACGGCCCACCCTGTAGTTGGTATAACATGAACTTCAGGAAAAACCCAGTCCTCAAAAATACGAGTAAGCAGACTCCACTATGCAATCCTAGGGAGACACCCAGTGAGAACAGTGATAGTGTGTATAAAAATAATGGCCAAATTTCACAGACTCAGTGTTAGTAGCTATGACTGTAGAGGCCTCAAAGTCAATGCTGACAGTGAGATCAATAAACTTTTATCTGCACATGATATTTCTTGCTTTCAAGAAACTGACTAAACATATGCTTAAATGTAGAATGCCCTGATGAGCTACCTACTAATTAATGATTCAGAAATCTGGAAGGCTATTCATAACTAGATGATAAAAGTTGTGGCCTAGATGGCATACAAGCAGAACATTTAAAATGTTGTAGCCTTCACATAATACTGTACTATGCTTGCAGTGTGTTTCACAAGCTGTATGATACATGGGTACTTGCCACAGTCCATTTTGTCAGTTGTATTGTTGCCAGAACTTATTAAAAATAAGGGTGCAAGTATATATGATAAGAATAATTATAGGCCAATAGGACATGCCAGTATACTTTCTAAGATGTTAGAATATGTCATTTATAATAGGATAAGTACTTACTTACAGACTTATGACAATCAGTTTGGCTTTAGAATGAAACATGGTACTGACATGTGTATTTATATGCTAAAGGAAGCCATCCTAAAGTACAAGATGTCAAGTAGCAATATATATTCCTGTTTTTTGGATGCATCAAAAGCATTTGATAAAGTTAACCATCATAAACTTTTAAAGAAACTTGTGTTGAGGGGTACCTAAATATATACTTAGGATACTTGTATTCTGGTATACAGAGCAGATCATGTTTGTAAGATGGAAAAGCACTGTATCACCAGGTTTTAAGGTAACAAATGGTGTTAGGCAAGGGGTTATGGTATATTATCACCTATCTTTTCTGTATATATATATGGATGACCTTAACAATGAACTAAAAACTGCATGTACTAGCTGTGTCATTGGAAAGGAAAAAATCACAATGTATGCTGATGACCTTGTTCTTCTGTCACCCTCTCTCCATGGGCTAAAGGTACTATTAGAGATGTGTGAACCAGAGCTGGGCACTTGCGGCATATTTTGCGGTACTGCGGTACTACCAAACTGGGACCGCATAACGCAGTACCGCAAAGGATCGCTGAAAGTACCGCAGTACCGCTACCGCATTCAAATTTCCGCGTACCAGTTTGGTACCGGTTTGGTAGTACCGCAGTACCGCAAAATATGCCGCAAGTGCCCAGCTCTGGTGTGAACAATATGGTACAGAAAATGATGACACCCTATAATGGGGCAGAGAGTTATATTTTGATTTTTAGGCATAGCTAATCTGCTGAAACATGTATCAAGTAGGTCTTTTAAAATGAATGGTTAGACAATACCTGTCAAAGACATGTAAATACTTGAGCTGTGAAATGAACTTAATATTGAGAGGCAATGTAAAAAGCTGTATGTACAGCATAACATGCTAGTAAGGAAACTTATCTTTTTAGAACTTACTGTAGCTACTGCATTGTATACATCCTACCTGTGGTGGAACTATACAAAAACTACTATGAATAAACTCTTACTTATAATATTTTCTGTATGCTATGTAGGGAACCAAAATATGGCAGTGCCAGTTTTATGTTTACTACGTATAACGTACCTACCAGCCAAGTGTTAAGCCAGAAGAATATATATAAATTCATTACTAGGGTACAAAACAGCTCTAATGTGTTATTGTGCAATGTCTTGTCTTCAGATACTATGTACCTCTCACCTATATGGCAGTCTTGGTTCAGACAACTACCAGTTTACAATACCTTATTTTTGTAGTGTAGCAAAGATCATATATGCATATTAAGTTGTATTATAATAAGATTGTATTTGTATGTTGGGTTAAATGGCTAGTAAATATTTACTATTATACCAGTCTCTGGTAGAAAGTTTTAAAAGCTGGTTTTCAATGTTTTTCAATGTGCTGAATTAAAAAATGGGTGCTACTATAGCATGATTCCTACCTCAATTCGGCAGTCTACCTTTTAATTATAGCTTCTTACCTTGTTTACTAATTGCTTGTTTACATTCCAATGTCCATCGCCCTTGATGATTGGTTAGGTTTAGTCATGATATTTTCATTAGTTTTAACGAAAATATCATGACTAAACCTAACCAATCGTAGGTAGACCACATACTATAGTAGCACCGAAACTATTTTTTAAATAAATAAAATTGAATAATAAATAGCATTTTATATTTATTATATTTTCATTTACACCTTGGATAGGAATCACACTACAGTACTGTAGTTTTGAACCAAAATGGGTAGGAATCACCCTATAGTATCGAAGTCACTGGTAGGAATCACGCTATAGTAGCACCAAAAAATAATACTCATTTCTGTTGCAAATAAATGATCTGTTAGTTATTGAAGCTTAAAGCTTTTATAACTTTCTACCCTTTTTTACCTAACCTAACCTATTTTTATACCCATATTTAAGTCATGTCTAACATTGAAAACCAGCTTTTAAAACTTTCTACCAGAGACCAGTGTAATAGTAAAGAAATACCAAATGGCAATGCTGGCCTTATTTTTGTATTAAGTTCAGTGTATAATACATAAGATGGTTGTGGCTATGGATTGTGAATGATCTACAATAAAGATTTTTTTTTTTTTTTTAATGTTACAGGTTAACCTACCTTTAAGGTTTATTCCCAATCACATAAAACTCGTGGTTAAGTTCGATAGGTCCTAATAACAAATCTCTCTCAATTTTTTTCCCTCAAATCCTATTACCCAAGTTTTAACTACATTGATGGCTTTGAAAATACTATATATATTACAAACTAAAAATTTTGAAAAAGTTAATAGTGGACAATTTTTATTTTACTTATAATCAATAAACTGTAAATAGTCTTTTATTCCATGAATAAGTAGTCTTAGTAAGTATAAATTTTAAATAAATCTATAAATAATAGTCAAACATGGGACTAGTTGATGTAGATGTAGAGTAATTTGGTTTTCACCTCACTTAAGCATAGTGAATGCACATTCCAAGTCACAAGGCCTAGGCTAGTTTATTATTATTATTATGGAATGTGTCAATACGTCATTTGAAAATGTGAAAAATTTTATGGAATGTCAAAATTATGCAAAGAAGAGAGAAAGTAATTAATGAATTACTAAAGAGAATGCATGGTTAATATGAGTTTTATCGTACTCAGAATATCAAAAGCAAATATAATTATAAAATATTAAAGCATAATTTTCTCATCATTTTCATATAAGTCACTATGCTCGCAGATGCGTACTTAACAAATTATGTACATTTGAATATTATGACATTTTTGCATTTTTTTTCCTGCCCTTCCAATATTTGATTGGTGACATCATGAGAACATGATATATGAGCTACACTTTTTTTAAGTTCTTAGGCCTTTTAAGTTGCTAGTCTACTTCTGTTAGTTTTTGATAGATGTTTGTGGTGATGACATGTGAACGGTGTGAATATTATTTTGAGGATTTAATATACGAAGTGCATTCTAATGACTTCCGAGCAATAGAAATATTGAATGTTATTACATTATCATTTGTATAATTTAGGTCTCGGGGGTACGAGGGCAGAGCCCCCGTAAAGATCACGCATCACAAACTGATCGGTATAGGGTTTTATATTTTTGAATTTCCGACGCTAAAATGTCGTTCAATCGATCAATTTGTGATGCAGGATCTTTACGGGGGCTCCACCCCCGTACCCCCGAGACCTAAATTATACAAATGACCAACATAATGTAATAACATTCATGTGTAAGGTTAGGTTAGGTTAATTAATACCAAAATACATTTTTCTAGTAATATTTGAGGTTTTGCTTAGATTTTGACCTCCATTTCCCTTGAAAATGGGCCAAACTTCAAAGTACTATAGCTTTGTTGGATCTCATTTCCGACGGAAATGGAGGTCATATTTGAACAAATCACATCAAATACTACTAGAAAAATGTATTTTGGTGTGTAAAATGACTCGAGTTACTTAAAACACATAATTACCGAATGTATTACCTCCGTAGGCCAGAGTGGCTTCATGTTTTCCAAATTAAATGAAAAAGATTTTGTAAGCAGCAGCATGAGAAAGCAAAAATTCTAAGGTAATTACTCTAACCTAACCTACAAAAATATGCATTTGGTTGTATGCTCTATTAAAAGTCTTAATAAGGAATTCACTTTTTTTTAATAAAAAAAATTATCTATTATTAACCTTAACCGAAAGATTTTGTGAGGATCAAGTAAAGATAAGCACCCCCAGCCTTCTTTAATTGGCCTTATAAGGCTAACTAACGAAAATATTACGACCTAACCTAACCAATCGTTAAGTCAATTGCACGCCCTTAACGATTGGTTAGGTTAGGTCATGATATTTTCATTAGTTAGCCTTATAAGGCCTATTAACCCTCCGTTAGTGCAGTGGTGTGTTACATACCCCATGTGTTATTTCCTTTGAGTTATCTTACGTCTGGCAGCAGTGATACTGCCACCTTCCCATGTAATTTCCTAGGAACCTTCACCGAATTGATACATCTTTGTGCTCAGTCTCCTGTTGGCCACAAAGGAGAGCAGACGTACAGTGATTGCTCCTTGGGGTGCAGCACACCCCACCACACCATTCTCATAGGTAACTTTCGTTGCTTTTTTTTACTAATTTGCTTTTTTTTACTTTACTAAGTTGTTTATTGCAAAGCTCAATTATCTTATACACAACATAATGTATATTTCTGTTTTTGTACTTTGTTTGTAACAGGTGGTTTTGAAGCCTTTTTATTTATAGTGACTATCCTTTTGTTTCAGCATCACAATGGACGACGAGAAGCGAATGGAGAGGTTGAGAAAAATGGTACAAGAAGAGCTAGATAAGGAAGATGATGATGGTGAATTACTTATTGAGGAATTGGACGAAGAGATAGTGAGTGAAGAAGCAAGAGTGGATGAGAGGAAGAACAAAGCATGGATGAAGGAGAAGAGGATGAGAAAGCAAATAAAGTAACATATCGTGAAGAAACAGAAAATGAAGAAGAGGAAGGGACAAGAGGCAAACAGTATATTAGCAAAAATCAAACTGTATGGAACGCAACTCCGCCAACTCTCCCAAGGCGCATACGTGCACATAACATAGTAACCGGTACACCTGACCAAGAGGAAATGCACGAGATGTGCGTTCTGTAGGTGAGTGCTGGTCTCTATTTTTTACTCAAGATCTTTTGAATGAATTAATAAAATACACAAATATCTATATTGATACAAAACAAGGAAAATATAAAGAGAAACGCCAAACCAAACATACCAATGAAGCGGAGATGAAAGCTGTAATTGGATTGCTGTATCTATTAGGAGTTTTTAGAGCTAACCAAATGAATATGGATGATGTTTGGGCAACTGATGGAACAGGAGTAGAGATTTTTTTGGCAACTATGTCTCTGCAGCGCTTTCGTTTCCTGCTTCTTTGTTTGAGATTTGATGACATCCACACTCGGACTGAAAGGAGGGCAGAGGACAAGTTTGCAGCCTCTAGAAAGTTCTTTGAGACATTTGTTGATAACTGTAAATCCAATTACACTGTCTCAGAATATGTGATCATAGATGAAATGCTGGCTACCTTTAGAGGTAACTGTCCATTTCGCCAATACATGCCAAGTAAGCCAGCTAAATATGGCATCAAAATATTTGTGGTGGCTGATGCTAAAACCTATTATGTGTCAAACATGGAAGTCTACTTGGGGATTCAACCAGAAGGCCCTTTCAAATTAGATAACTCAGCAGCATCAGTCAAGGCGAATGGTTCATCATCTCAGTGGATCTGTGAGAAACATTACAATGGACAACTGGTTTACCAGCTATGGTCTAGCAGTCGCCCTCTTGAAGAATCATAAACTGACATCAGTTGGCACTTTGAGGAAAAACAAGAGAAATTCCTCCAGGGTTTGTTGCCATTAGAGGTAGGGAGAGTACACAAGTTTGTTTGGCTTCCAGAAAGATGTCATACTAAACTCATATATGTGCAAGAAACGTAAATGTGTGGTACTTCTCAGCACAATGCATCATGATGCTGCAATTGATGCAGACACTAAAGAAAAAAGAAAACCAGAGATCATCACCTTTTACAACAGTACTAAGGGTGGGTACACCGTCGATCAGCTGTGTTCCATCTACAACGTCTCCTGAAATACTCAACGCTGGCCTCTTACAGTTTTTTTACTATACTCAATGTTGCAGGAATAAATGCATTCAATGTATTCATGGCCAACTCTCAAACAACCATCAGGCGCCGACATTTTCTGAAGATATTAGGAAAGAAGTTGATTGAAGACCACATCAACCAGCGAAAGACAACAAAGGGTTTGAGAAGAGACTTGAAGAGGAGGATCCATCGCGTGTCACCATCTGGTACATCTGGGGAAGTACTTCCAAAACGCCGTCGTGAAGGCTCCCAACAAAGATGCGCATTGTGCCCCAGGTCAAAGGATCGCAAAACAAAAAATAGCTGTAAGAACTGTTGTACACCCATCTGCATGGATCACTATCATGCTTTGTGTTGACTGCTCTGGTGAGGGTGATGAGGATGAGAATGCAAGCAGTGATGATGAGTAAGTTTACACTGGGGTTACCCAATAACATATAAACTTATTTTGTAAGGCTTTCTTTTCTGTTTACCAGTAAGTACATGAACATTATTATTTTAGAATAAATACTTGAATAAAGTTTTTTGTATTGTAAAGTGAGTTTCTTTGGCAAATAATGCATTAAAATGTCAATTGAGAAATAAAATTAACAAAAACACATGTTAACCAATTAAAAAAAAACATAAGAAAAAAAAGGCTGGGGTGGATCACACCCCACTGCACTAACGGTGATGAAAACCCCACTGCACCAATGGAGGGTTAAAGAAGGCTGGGGGTGCTTATCTTTACTTGATCCTTTTGTGACAAGTACGCCTAATCGCATTATTTTTTACTCTGTTGAACTTGGGACCAGCTCAACAGTAAAATTTAATGCGATTACTTTGAGGGGGCTAAATTTAGCTATACTACTACTACTACTTTAGGCTTAGACAAGGTATAGGCAAACCCAGTTGCCTTAAGCCTAACCAAACTTTATTCTTAAGGTAGAGTAGGCTTAGTTTCATTGCCTATTTGCTAAATATAATGGGTGGACTTGAATTTGATATCACGAAATAGGATTTTAGGCCTACAACTAGAGATACAGTATTTATCTGACCTCGGCAGCTTCACGTTGTTTATACAAGCTTAATAGGCTTTAATACGCTACCGATCCTCATAAATAAGGTTATTCTACGACAGTAGACACGTTTCAGTTTTCAGCCGGTCTTGTCAACTAGCAACAAAACGCAGCCTCAAGCTACAATAATTACAAAGTTTTAAGTTTTACAAAAGCCTGAAACTTTTATTTAAACGCCTACCTACCTCTTCAACACTAACGACTGGTCCATCCTCCGTTAGAGGAACTTTTGTACCGTCATCCTGGGGAGTCATTTCAGGTGACTTTTCATCTGCAGAAGCTTCTTCTCCCATTTTACAATTAAGTAGTAATAATAATCAAGTAACAAACTACTAAATAAAAATTATTTATTATCGGTAAATTACTTATCAACCCGATAAGAAAATATCGTAGTACTCGCAACTAAAACTTGCGTCTTACCACTTCAACAGCTTTCACTGGTATGAAAATACGTCTTTAGTCTCCACCCTGCGCAATGCATGCGTTCATAACTTCTGCGCAGGATTAAATAATAATACAAAAAAAGTCCAATCAAAGAGAATAAAAATAATTTCTTCGTCACATGAAAATTTTAATGTACTTATTCATTCATACATTTAAAACAATATTTCATACACAGGATAGTAATATAGTTATAGCTGCAATCTGTAATATAATTCAAGGTCTGTATGTCAAAAGACGTGACACGCCTATCTTTCTAGATAGTTAAAATTTTCAGAATTAAAATATTCGACTCCCAAAATACAGTATAACTATGTACATTAAATATATGACCCTTACATCCATGTATAATGTACAGCCACGTATCTTCTGTAGAAGTCCTCATGTGTTAAAGAAATAAAAATTTACATTACAGTATATGCCGAACTGTACAATAATATATTTATATACTGTATTGTAAATTACAATTAGATGATTTGAAAAGTCTCCCCTATTGCGTCAGAAAAGTAGGCTAAACTAGTTCTAGACTAGAGTGTGTGTGTGTGTGTATATATATATATATATATATGGGAATGAACTCAGAATGGTTCCCTGAGTTTTTTATGATACACACAGACCGAGCATGGGACAAGGAACTCTTCTGGGATAATTAAATCCACTATAGTCCGAATAAGTAATGGTAAATGACAAATACCATAGTTTTTCTTTTTCATAATGCAAGCCCGACGTGGGCAAACGGGTCTCTCGCAAAGAGATCCCATAAATATAGCTTCCCTCACCAGCTATCTGCAAAGCAGACAGGATCCAGCTTTGGGACATGGACCTAGGGTTTAAAGCAGCCTAGCCCCACTACATTTATAACCTCAATATAAGTAAAAGACTCGTTGCATTCACGTCGGATTGAATAAATCAAAGAAAAAGAGGTAACTATTATATTTCTAGCCAAAAACAAAACTTAAACCTCAACTGGCAGAATTGAGCGTCCACTTTTCAAGGCACATAACATGTCCGTTTCATGATGGGAATGAACTCAGAATGGTTCCCTGAGTTTTTTATGATACACACAGACCGTGCATGGAACAAGGAACTCTTCTGGGATAATTAAATCCACTATAGTCCGAATAAGTAATGGTAAATGACTCTTTGCGAGAGACCCGTTTGCCCACGTCGGGCTTGCATCATGAAAAAGAAAAACTATGGTATTTGTCATTTACCATTACTTATTCGGACTATAGTGGATTTAATTATCCCAGAAGAGTTCCTTGTTCCATGCACGGTCTGTGTGTATCATATGTATATATATATATACAGAGCTGGGCAGTAACGCGTTACAAGTAACGCCCGTTACGTAACGCGGTACTTTTTTAGTAACGGCGTTACATTTCAAATCAAGTAATTCTTTCAGTAACGACGTTACTTTTTTAGGGAAATACATTCTTTAGTCGTTACTTGTTACTTTTTTATCGTAGCTCGCAATTAGTTTCTTTCGATCCTCACTCATTATTCATTAACCGTTAAAAATTTGTCCCTTCACTATGAGCGAGGTGTGCATGTTGGCCGTTGGCATGCTGGCAGCCTACCCCCATCCACCCAACCCCCTACACTGACAGCACTGTCAAAGTAAAAAGGCGAAGAACCCTGGAGCAGGAAGGGACCTAAGTTCAACAGAGATTTCGTCATTCTCTCATCTGGGCCTTCATGGCACGTTAGCTCTGCAGTCTGCATCCTTCCCATCCACTAACTTTAAAAATATATTTCTTAAACTTAACACTCCTAATACCATCTGCATCTAGTGCCGCTGTTGAGCGGGTTTTTTTCAGTAGGGAAGGATATACTGCGTCCGAAACGAGGCTCGCTCTTAGATGCAACTTTTGAGAAGCTTGTTTTCTTAAAGGCCAATAAAGATCTTTTAAATAATAGTTCTTAAGTTATAGCTAATAAATTTCAATTATCATTGCCATGCACAATAACTCATTTGATTCATTTCTTTAGTATTTCATATTATTGTTTTGCAAAACTAAACTTTCGTGGTATATTCTAGCATTAGTAAATTAGTATCAATAGTATGCTACATCCTCTGTTATGTCGCAATTCCTAGTAATAAATCTTGCAGTAATTTTGTTTCACTTTTTTGAAAATATTATGCCTTATGAGTCATAACAACGCAATGAAGGCATGCACAAACTTCATAGCCTATGCATTAACCAGTGGATACAAACCAATACATACTCGCACAAGCGAATGTTTATATAATATAATATTTTATGTATAGTCTATATAAATTATAATATACCTATGCATATATATAATATATTTAAATTTCATTAAAAGTAACGGTAACGAGTAACGGTGCCGTTACTAAGTACTTTTTAAAAATGGTAACTGTAATGATAACGGCGTTACATTTAGACTGTAGTAACGGTAACGGTAACGGCATTACATTTATAAAGTAACGAGCACAGCACTGTGTGTATATATATATATATTTTTTTTTATTGGGATTGTTTAACCTCCTTCGCAACATCTAAGGTCATATGACGGAGGGGACCTACATCTTTATGTGGGATCCGAACCACGGGTCGCTACATAATCTGGGCGCGGAGGACGGTCTCCCATCCAACTACTACCCAGACCCAATGTCGCTTAAATTCGCTGATATATATATATGGGAATGAATTCAGAATGGTCCCCTGAGATTTTTATGATACACACAGACCGTGCATGGAACAAGGAACTCTTCTGGGATAATTAAATCCACTATAGTCCGAATAAGTAACGGTAAATGACAAATACCATAGTTTTTCTTTTTCATGATGCCAGCCCGACGTGGGCAACGGGTCACTCGCAAAGAGGTCCCATAAATATAGCTTCCCTCACCAGCTATCTGCAAAGCAGACAGGATCCAGCTCTTGAAACGGACATGTTATGTGCCTTGAAAAGTGGACGCTCAATTCTGCCAGTTGAGGTTTAAGTTTTGGTTTTTGGCTAAAAATATAATAGTTACCCCTTTTTCTTTGATGTATTCAATCTGACGTGAAGACAGCGAGTCTTTTGCTTATATTGAGGTTCTAAATGTAGTGGGGCTAGGCTGCTTTAAACCCTAGATCCATGTCCCAAAGCTGGATCCTGTCTGCTTTGCAGATAGCTGGTGAGGGAAGCTATATTTATGGGACCTCTTTGCGAGTGACCCGTTGCCCACATCGGGCTAGCATCATGAAAAAGAAAAACTATGGTATTTGTCATTTACCATTACTTATTCGGACTATAGTGGATTTAATTATCCCAGAAGAGTTCCTTGTTCCATGCACGTCTACCCATGCACGGTCTGTGTGTATCATATATATATACTGTATAATGTACAGCCACATATCTTTTGTAGAAGTCTTCATGTGCTAAAGTAAGAAATAAAAATTTACATTATATGCCGCCCTGTACAATAATATATTTATATACTGTATTGTAAATCATTACATGATTTGAAAAGTCTTCCCTATTGCGTCAGAAAAGTAGGCTAAACTAGTTCTAGACTAGAGTATATATTGTACTACAGTAGACCCTCGTTATTTCGCGATATTGGAAAAAAAAATACCGCGAAATATTGTTTTCGCGATATATCGTTCTACTCGTATATATTATAATGGGGGAAATGGGGGTACGAAAGCGCGAAATAGCGTTTAGACCGTACTACAGTATATTAAAAAATGGGAGTAATTTAGGGTACCATGAAATAAATAAAGCGAAATAGCGGACGTGAAATAAAGAGGGTCTTTTTATTTATATATATATACAGTGTATATATATATATATATACTCTAAAACAGTGGTTCCCAACCTTTTTTAGGCCAACGTCCCCTTATGTTCATTAATATTTGATGGTACCCCCTCATAAAGATAACAGGATAATTGATAAATGATTTATTAATAGAAGGTAACAATTTTACAGTTTCCTAGCTCCCCCCCTAAGATTCTCAAATGCCCACTGGGGGAGGGGGTTGGCGCCCACGTTGGGAACCACTGCTCTAAAACAATTTGGGTCTTTTCCGTTTGGGGGCTAGCAGCGAATTTTAATGAAAATCGGTATACTAATATAGTTTTGGTCACTGATTTCAAAAATAACTTTCTTTTTTTGGAGAAATGAAAAACAAACATGTTAGAGCACTTTAAATAATTAATATGTGTTTTAACTAGCTTAAACTAGTTACAGAGGATTATGTTAAATTTAGCCAGAGTCACAAACTGCTACTGTTTATGAAAAAGTGCTCTAAGTGTGGGAAAGTGTGTTCCTTTGATAAAAATACCCAGTTCTTTCGTTGCCAAAACCGTCGGTCAAACGGTAAAAAGTACAACTTTACGAAGAATATGTTTTTTGAAGGATTCCAGCAGATCTGTAAAAGTAGCAGAGAAAATCAACAAGAATTAATACCCAGTTAGGTCAATTGAATGCCCGGTTAGGTCAACTGTACGCCCTTGACGATTGGTTATGTTAAGTCATGATATTTTCGTTAAAACCACATTAATTATTTAAAGTGCTGTAACATGTTTCTTTTTTATTTCTCCAAAAAAAGAAAGTTACTTTTGAAATCAGTGACCAAAACTACATTAATATACTGATTTTCATTAAAATTCGCTGCTAGCCCCCAAACGGAAAAGATCCAACAATTTCCCAAATGATGTAGCCTACATGGCTAATGTAATGTTATAATAAAATATGTATTTCAGAGAAGGTTTAAGGGGAAAAATATGTTTTCTTAAAGATCCCCAAAGGCATACATAGCCTAACCACTTAAGAGCTAAAACTCAATAAAAGCCAACTTTTAGCAAACATTATTTAAATACCATTTGCACGTACTAATTACATTACAATTCCTTTTTCTCTCCTTAAGCCAGTGTACCCTCATGTTCTATATAGATCACTTGACACAATCAACACAGATTAAATTGATAAGTCTTGAAAACATGAAACAGTTTATTCCTCACAAGGGCTTCTCAAGTTTTTACTTTTCTAATATATATATATATATATATATATATAATATATATATATATATATATATATATTATATGGGTACGGTGCCGGACTGAGCACACAAGTTAATCAGTGAGATCACGTAACTCGTGCAATGTAAAAATGTTCTCACACAGATAAATGAAAGATATAATTATAACTGAAGCCCATTGAATAGATGAATACTTTATATGATGCAGTTTATTTTTAAAATGTAGTGAACATAGTGTAATTATAATTTTAACATAAAATTAACTAAAAAAAGTCTGTTTTGTAAAATATTTAGTTTAAAAAAATTTCTCTTTCTTAAAGACCTTGGAACACTTTCAGAGAGCTAAGTACTGGCTGGCGCAGTATATATATATACTGTATATATATATATATATATATATATATATATATATATATATATATATATATATATATATATATATACCTTATTAACCTTGTTTGGATTCCGTGCGTCGGTCGTTCTTCACACGAAGGTCAAGCTGGTGGCCCTGCCTCTAGTCCTGGCTTGGTGGAAGAGCGAGTTGCTCTCTTGCGCTCTCCATCGTACCGTCCTGAGCCAGGCATCTCTAGTCTTCTCTTGAAGACTTCAACTTTGACCCCTGTATTGTTTCTGAGGTCCTTTGGAAGCTGGTTGAAAATTCTTGGCCCCCTGACAACCAAACTATTTTCCTTCAAGTTGAGGAGGTCCCTTGTCAGGCCTTTAATTTGGGGATACTACACATTCTGCCTTTCCTATTTTCCAGCGTTGTCTGGGTGGTAATTAGGTTTTGTTTGAGGTTTGATACCAGTTTTTCGATAATTTTCCATGTATAGATTATGGTATACTTCTCTCTTCTTCTTTCCAGGGAGTACAGATTTAGTTTGTGTTGCAGCCATCACTCTTGGCTGTGAAATATCTCTGCGTTTCTTCTAGTTTATTAATTTCTTCCTTTTTATATAGGGATGTCAAAACTGAGCAGTATTCAAGTTTTGCTATGATCAGTGTTCTCAGCAGGGGAATCATTACTGTCTTGTCCCTCCTTCTGAACGTTCTTATACCTGTCCCGCGACTCTTTTTGCTTTGTTTATTGCTATCTGATTTTGTGTCTCGAATTTGCCATCTTCGGTCATTATTACCCCCAAGTCGACCGCTTTTGTGCTTCTCTGAATTTCTTGTCTATCTGGAACATAATATGCAGTCTTTTTAAGTTCTTCATTTCTACTATATCTCAAGAGCTGAAATTTCTCGGTGTTATATAATGAATAAATGACGATCCCTTGAACTAATATGCTTTATTCACAAAGACTGAAAAATTATTTTCAATCCTTTGTAGTCTGTCGTGGGAAACTGATCTGAGACTTATAGAGTTAATTTATATTTTTAGAAACGAACCTAGTTTAAATGATTATGGTTCAGCCATTGAATTAAATATCATTCCCGGAATGTTTGGTAATAAAAGAATGTTAATTCAAGCATTCGTCATTTTATTCATCTTAAAATGCTACTTCCCTAGGAACAAGACTTTGTACAGAATTATATATATATATATGACTCGGTGGTGCGGTGGTCCGCTGACTACGAATCCACCGGTCCCGGGTTCGATTCCCGGCGAAAGCAGTCGGTGCGCAGTTTATCCTTCCAAAAAATAGGTTGGTACATAAATGGGTACCTTGGGTGGCCTAGTGGTTAAGACGCTGGGCTGCTAATCGGGAGGTCGTGAGATCGAGTCCGGGCAAAAGGACTTTGTAATTTCTGACCACCCGTGGTGGTTCGTGGTTCGGATTCCACGTTAAGCTGTAGGTGCAAGGTGGAGCAACAAGCTTGACCTTCGTCAGAATGAACAATTCGGGTGGAAGCAATCCAAGGTTAACCAAAGTTTAGGGTGGAGTGAATTTTTTTTCTTTTTTAAATGCTTGGGTGTGGAAAAAATGGGTGTTGAGGAAAGCATCACTGTGCTAAAAAAATTATCCTCCTATTATTAAATTTAAGATGTGCACACTGAGTTTAAAGTTTCAGAAATATAACAAATATTGTTTAATTTCACCATTCGCTTAATGTGACATTTCAATCATATTCCATAAAGCCTGAGGGCAAGGATGACCTGTATGTCTAAGATAATGATTATTTATGTGATGCAAATTTCCTTCTATGATAGAATGTTTGTTACTATGAGTGAATTTGCCTCAAAATATCGAAAAATGGCAGAAGATTCCTGAATTTTCTAAACTATTTATATAATATAACAAGCAGAGCCTTCGGCTCACTGCCCTACGGGCACTGCTTGTGTTTCGCAAATTCTGCTACGGCGACTGGGTTACCCCTTTAGGGGGAGGTCATTCTCCCTCTCCCCCCAAACCCCCTTTTATGCAACTTGGGGGCTAACCCACCTCCCCCATTTACCCCCACCCTTCCCCCATTACGCTCCAGGGGGGAAAGGGCTGGCACCTTGCAACAATTGACCAACATTGCAATTGCATGTATGCACTTTATTTTTTATCTTTTATTTTTTTTTCACTTTTTCATGTATTTTCCGGACGATGTGCAACTTTATTTTATTTTATTTTTTTTCACTTTTTCATGTATTTTTTTAATTGGTATAGGATTCTAGATTGAAGTGCCATGCCTAAAAACATTCTCTTTGAGTATGCCATTTATTGCATAGTTATTATAATACCTAGCTTCCCATAGTTTTTGCAGCTCTTCGCAGATTTGAATTTCAAAAGCTCAGTAACTTATGATAATCTCGTCTCACTTTGCTTCGATCAATGACGTAAGTCGAATCTGCTGTGGGAACAATTCCGAAATCTTACAGCTGATGTAATTGCTGAGCATCCTCGCTCTGAAATGCCAAATCTGTCGCATTCCCTTGGCATTGTTGGGAGACTTCGTCCCATTTGTGATGTACTAGCACCATCTTCAGTCATAGTATACTGCTTGGGAGTTGGTATATGTAAATGGTTATCTTCAGATGAAATGACATCACCATCATCACTAACAGCCATGGGATTGTCGTCAGAAGAAATGGGGTCCACTTCATAACCAGTACCGTGATTTTTTTTACATTGTTCTATATATTTTTCTGTTCGAATCCGATCGGCCAGCTTTCTCTTTATTGTTTTCGCTGTTTGACATGCTGTCTTTTTGTCGACGCCAACTATCATAATTTTTCTTTCAGTTGGTCTGTTAGAAAGCTCTTCCCAGCTAGAGGCACCTTTCGCTGCTTTTTACAAAGACATTCACTAAAGCACTTACATTTGCAAGCTGCAACGTCAAATAGCTTAGATCGGCTCTCATTTACGAAAGTCTTGACGTGTGCTACATATGAAGCACTGCTTTTTTGCTCCTTTGGACGTTTCAACAACTTTTGGTACTTTCCATTACAGGTTTTTCAGTTTCTTTACTCTTCATTTTATTATTCAGAAAAAGGCAGTACTTCAGAACATCATAAAGGGTTGGCAACATTGTTTCGCTAAGTTCGGCAGGAGCTCCAAATACTGGACAATCACCGTCACTTCTTGTTTTTGTTGCCATTTTGTTGGTCAAACAGCTTTTCCCTATTACACTGCATAATCTAAAAGAATAGAGAAGAATGTGAGACCCTTTTAGTATGTCCCTTATTAAATATCAATGAGAAATCAACTAAAAATAATCACGATATCGAGATCACAAAGAAAATTTAAGAAAGGAGGAAAAAGGGAACAACAACAGTGTGTGCGCATTTGGTGACATACTAGCAAAAACTGACATATGGTACCACACTAGCAACTGTTAAACACACGCTTCCACTAACAGGTTCAAACATGTTCAAACATGTCAGGCAACAGTTATTTGGTCGTGATAGTCTTGAGACATGGACGTCGGCAGAATTTTTTCCTAGAGGGTGCGGGCAAAATACTGTATTTTGGAAGTGAAGTCGGGCTTCTGAGCTTTCACGGCGCCAAATTGTTTATTATTTGTTATATAAACTAATTATATTTACATTTATGTATTTATAGGAAAAAATAGGGCGATTTTTCCGATTTTCAGTAAAAAATTGGTCAGTTTAGTTCCAATTTTGCCAAATATATATACGAATTTCAAGAAGTTAATATAATCGTATGTCTAGCGTTGTCACATACAGTATATGTCATTGTACACGCCTTGAAGATTGATTTAAAAGAAAACAGTAAAAAAGAAATCTTTTTCGATATTTTATGCCAGTTTCCCCTTATTAACTTTGTCCAGAGCCAGGAAGAGGCAACTGTCCCTCCGGGTCTCCATGACCCCACTGCGAACGCCCATGGTCTGAGATTACTAAATACTGTATAAAACCTACTTTATTAGTCAAAATAGAAATTTAGTATTCTTTAATAAATTATATTTCATATGTAAAAATTGTGGATTTTATGCTATTTTTAGGAAATATTAAAACAAGTGTAGCCATATTTGATATAATCTTAGGAGTATAATTCCTTCACAAAATCATCATTTTACCGATATACGCCATTCTTGCCCTCATGCTCTCTGAAATTTGGCCGAAATTTTACATTTACTCATATGGTAATATTTGAGCATTTTCGTTATTCGGCTGAAACTCTGCGCTCAGTGTACACATCTTAAATTTAATATAATAGGAGGATAATTTTTTAGCACATTGATGGTTTCTCTAATACGTATCTTTCCCACACCCAGGCATTTTGAATAAAACCCACCATTTTTTCACTCCACCCTAATATATATATATATACTGTGTGTGTGTATATATATATATATATATATGATACAACTCAGAATGATTCCTGAGATAATTTTTATGCAATGCCCAACAGACCTAATGTGCATGGAACAAGGAACCCTTCTGGGATATTAAATCCACCATAGTCCGAATAATTAATGACAAATGACAAATACTGTTTCTTTTTCATGATGAATGCCCATGGACTCTCAGAGTTGCCGGTTGAGGTTCAAGTTTTGGATTTTGGCTAAAAATACAGTAGTTACCCTTTTCCTTTGATGTGAATTCACATTCTCAGACACACAAATAGACATATTCAACATAAACTTTCCTCTTAAATCAAAGGTAATATCTAAAACTAAATACAACAACCAATGGATCACACCAGCAATTATTGTGAGTATTAAACGCAAGCATACACTCTTTAAACTATGGAAAATTGATATTATTACCGAACAGACATACAAAAATTATTGTAACAAACTTAATGCAGTCATTATATATATATAAAAAAAGCAGATCATTAATGTTCAAAAATTGATGAACAAAAATCCAATCCAAAGAGGCTATGGAACAATCTGAAAGAGTTAATTAATGCGAAGAAGGTTAAAACAAATCTCTTGTCCTCCCTCACACAAAGCGGAAATTCTTACAGTGACCCCGAAAGACAGCCAATTTATTAAGCAACTTTTTTGCAAATATCGGCTCCCTCCAATACTGCAGCCTCGATCCCAATTACAGACACTCACTACCGACAATACATGCCACAACCAAATCCAAACTTATTTTTCTTTGATCCAGTCTTACCATACGATATCTGTCTAGCAATAAAAAATCTAAAAAAATAAAGATTCTGACACAATACGATCCCGGTAAAAATATACAAATTAGTATCCGATGAAAGTGCAATACCACAGAGGAAGCTAATGAATGACTCAGTAATACGAAGTATATTCCCTGACAGTCTGAAGCAGGGGTTCTCAACCTTTTCTCATTAATGAGCACTGTAATGACTTAGCCTTTCTCATGGAGCACATAATGAAAATCAAATAGATATAATTATCGTAATCAGGTCTCTAGGACTCGGGTGTTCTCAATTCGGTGCTCGTGAGCACTGGTTTTGGTTATGTTGAAGAGGCTCCAGGGCCGGATTAAGACCTTTAGAGGCCCTAAGCACTTAAAAGATTTTGGTGCCCCATATATATGTAATTCAAAATATAAACAAAAATAAACCATAAAATAAAATTTTATTTTTTGAAATGAAACAAAACTTACAGTAAGATGGAAAATAATGTTTATTTTTGTATACTTCCACTTCATTTATATTTGAGAAGTTTTCTCCTACTTTTTTTAATTGCAAAGTCTTTGATCAGATCCTCAAAACTAATCTTACGTAACACATCTGCTTCTATACTTAGTAGAGATAAGGCATCCAGCCTGCCTTGTTGCATAGTTGTTCTGTTGGTATTTTTAATATACTTCAACTGAGAAAATGAACGCTCAGCTGAGCAATTTGTGACCATTAATGTTAAAAATATACGAAAGGCAATTTCTACATTTGGGAAGGCACACTCAATATTGTCTTCTACAATTATTTTATAAAGTTCAGCATGACTGAATCTTGTTTTTACATTTACTATAGCACACGAAAATATTTAATCTATATGTATTTTTAATATGGCGCTCAAAGATTTGATATAAACAAAATAATAACGCAAAGCGTAAAGTGTGTGATTACAACGAAATATATTTATTCTCTCAAAAGGGTTGTTGTTCACTACAAATTCAAACAATGAAAAAAAATAAATACTATATATGAATATATATAATTCAGTTTTCAACAGCTTATAGGCTATAAGCCGCGATTATAATAGTATAATAAATCCATGGTAAATCCGACAATGGAAAATTTCTGTGGTGCCCCCCTTCCCTTGATGCCCTAAGCACGGGCTTATTTTGCTTAATGGTTAATCCGGCCCTGTGAAGAGCACTTTATAAAATCACAAGAGCACTCTAGTGCTCGCGAGCACCAGGTTAAGAACCCCTCGTCTAAAGGAAGCCAGAGTATATTCTGTATTTAAGTTGAGAAACCCAAACATTCCATCCAATTATCGTCCCATTTCCGTATTTCCAACTTTAAGTAAAGTATTTGACAAAATTGTGTATAATAAAGTTAAAATTTACTAAATTGTTAATCAAATACATTATTTTAACTAAAACATAATTTGGGTTTAGAGGTGGACATACAAGTACTACGGAATATGCCCTAAACATGCTATTAAGTTCAGCACTAAAACATAATTTGGGTTTAGAGGTGGACATACAAGTACTACGGAATATGCATCATGCTATTAAGTTCAGCACACCTTTGAAGGTGTGTGAAAGGTATGGGAAGGATAACGACATAAAATATAATCCTGATAAAAGTCATGTTATGATTATGAGGAACAAGGCCTACAAGCAGAGCTGGGCAATAAATACATTGAATGTATTTAAATACTAAATACTAAATACATGGGAGAAATGTATTTAAATACTAAATACTAAATACATTTTACGAATGTATTTAGATACTAAATACAAAATACATCAATTGTATTTAAATACATTTGTAAATACATTTTAAATACATACAAATTTTAACATATGCATTCACTAATTCATGTTTTGATAAATTTCTACTTTAGGGGACACGGTGAATTTCGAAATAAATACACCATTCGATAGATCAGACGATTTTAAAAGCTTTTTCATCAATGAATTTTCCATCGCAAATTGGATTGATTGCAACGAGTTAGTTACACAGGCCCACTTAAGGCAGAGCCGTTTTGTACGATTATTCGGTCAATTTCAAGATATTTTTTGATGTCTTAAAAAACACTTACCTTCAGATGAATGTACAGATTCGTTGTAGCATTGCTTGCAGCAGAGACTTCGTGTTTACACAGCAAGCAGGTGCACTTTACCTTATTACCGTCTTTAGATTTAATTTTAAAGTATTTTCCATCAAACAGAGGGTGCACTAAATTGTTATCTGCAGATATATCACTGTTTGATTCACCGGATTTGCTTGTTGAAGCCATGACACGCACACGATAAAGAAATCAACCGCTTTCGACTAAGAGTGGCACACAACTGATTGAACTGACACGTTGAAACATGAACCAATGAACCATGCTGTACTACACTGTCGACGCGTCGTACTGTGCTAGTACAGAACGTGTATTAAACCAGTAAAAGTATTTACATTTTTATATTTTGAGTATTTAAATACTCATTAAAGTACTTAAATACTATATTTAAATACATGAAAAACAATGTATTTATAAATACAGTTCTAAATACACAAATGTATTTAAATACAAATGTATTTAAATACTGCCCAGTTCTGCCTACAAGTATATAAAATTTCCTGTATTTCAATTGAATGGTATGGTGCTGTCAGAAGTAACCCAGACTAAGTATCTTGGCCACATACTAACGGATAAGTCTAACGGATAGTCTTTCAGATGACTGTGATATTCTAAGGTAATGTAGACAATTATATGCTCAGGGAAATACTTTGGTTGGAAAATTTCATATGTGTTCATTAGATGTTAAGTTGATTTTGTTCAAAACTTTTTGTACTCCAAATTCCAATGTATACAGCTTATTTGTGGTGGAACTACAGGATGTATAATTGAGGAAATTATGTGTTGCATATAATAATATTTTTAGGAGTTTATTAAGGACT
Organism: Bathynomus jamesi; assembly: GCA_023014485.1. Classification (NCBI taxonomy): domain Eukaryota; kingdom Metazoa; phylum Arthropoda; class Malacostraca; order Isopoda; family Cirolanidae; genus Bathynomus; species Bathynomus jamesi. The sequence goes on from JAJOZX010003028.1 coordinate 526,189, forward strand.
CCAAGATTTGTAAAAGGTGCTCCTTCCAGTGTCAGTATGCTGTTTGTAGTCAATAAGGTGCCTAACTGTGCCAGTGTCATTCACAATTTTGTATTTAGATTTATCACTAGGCTTGGTGAGTCAGTCAATAAGATAATAGAAGCCATGGTTAGTGGACTGGTCTCCGATATATTTTATAAATTTCAAATCTGGAAGCATTGGCGTAGGCAATTGTATGTTCATTATATACAGTGATTCACTGGCCTACTTAGTCAGTGCTCCAGATAACTATCTCTTAATCTTCTATGGACCTCTTGTATAACGTTTGTACCTGTTGAGTCTGAAACAAAGTGTTTGTTTGTTTGTTTGTCTGTTTGTATTAGACAATGTGTATCAGAACTTAAACAGCAAAAAACACTGCCTTGATCTTCCTCGACTTTTCAAAAGCATTTGATACACTTTCGCATAAAATCTTACTGACTAAATTTTACATATACGGAATAAGAGGAAGCAAGGGCAGATCTAGGCATTTCAGTAAGGGGGGTCCAAAGAAAAAAGGGCACCCCCTAAAATAAAAAAGGCACAGTACTAAAAATTGTTTCACAAAACAGACCATCAGTCAATGAACGAGTGTAAAATCAATTGTATTGTTTTATTAGATCAGTCTCATTCAAATATGATACAAAATAAAAATCTAATTTGGGTACAACAATTATCATAGAAAAATTTTCAAACAGTTACAAATGTCTTTCCAATTAAAAGAATTATCCAGTCCCGTAGCCAGGACTTCCCAAGGGGTAGGGGGTGTGGTGGGGGGTCGAGATTGTAGAAAGGTGGACCTTTTGGTTCAACGACCTAGTCACTGCCGAGAGAGTTGAGTAGTTTAGAGAAGTTTGTGAAGTTTTAAAAGAAAATGCAAAATAAATGCAAGTATTTATTTACAAAATGATGTTATATATTATATCACATCATAAGTTATAACTATAGTTACAAAAGTGGACCTTTCCTGTCAAGGGGGTGTCATTCGACCCCTCTCACACCGGATACGGGTAACGGGCCTGCTATCAGAATGAGATGAAGATAAAAATAGTGATATGGCCGTACCAGTACTAAGGGCACCTATGAAAACCACTGCAACTACAAATTTGGGAGTATAAGGTGTACAGATAAAGACTCAAAATAGAATTTGAATAAAATAAATAACCATGATCTATTTACAAAAACAAAATTTGTTTCCACAAGGATCTATTCTTGGCTCAGTACTATTTCTAATTCACGTCAACGATTTTTATCTCAACCACATTAAATTGCGTACAATACAGAGATGATGACACACGTATTTTTTCCCATCATAACGCAGGGTGAATAAGATTAAAGTATTTGGCATTAATTTAGACGAAAATCTAAATTTCAAAAGTCATGATAACATATCAAATCCAAAATATCAAGATTTCTCTTCACATTATTTGAACTAAAAAGACCTTTCCTCAAAACGCACTCCTTACCCTATATTATTCCTTCATTCATCCACCTTTATTATGTTGCATTATTACAACATGGGGTAGCTCCAAAAAATATATAAAACATCCTTTGGAAGTAATTCATTAAAAAGGTTTGCGAACTCTCTCGAATAATGACAACAAAGTCACGCTTCAGGCCCGTCGCCAAGGGGGGAGGGGACTTCGGGGGGTTCACTCGAACCTCCAATTTTCATTTAACTGTCTTAATTTTATGTATGTCAGTAGATATTAATGTATTTGCTTTATTTTATAATTTATAGTTATTTTAAACCCTATACACGATTTTGTATTTTGCATCTTTGTCAGTATTAGGTTTTATGTTTTTAAAGTTGCTCCTATTTTATTTTATTCGTTCTGTAAGCAATAAAGTTTTATGTTTATATTGCACAATCTAACTCTTTTACATATTTTAAATTTACCTGTATCATCTCAACTATTCTGTATTATTTTTATAATTTTTCTAGTCATTTCTATGTTCGATTTATCTGCCTAATTTTTATATTTTGCTTTTTCTAGTGTGATGCGTTGTGTTGTACTTTATTTGTTTCGTCACATTGGCACTGATTTTATTGCGGTGACAGTCCCGTGTGGACATCAAAATTTAATGACGATGTGTTATGAACTTCGTCAAATGTGTATATTTTCAGTCTGGACTGTCAGCCACCTAGTTGTAGGCCTCACTTCACTCAATAGTGGTTACAAATTCCCCAGATAATTGCCAATGATTACGCAGAAGCTAAGCATTTCGAACCTCCCTTTCAAAATCCTAGCGATGGGCTAGGAACTTCGCCAATGTTTAAAGAGCTAAATATTTTAAAACTAAATAACTTATACAAATTCAATGTTGCTGTCAATACGTTCATATCATAGTTATCAATAGAAACCAACATACATCACCCATTCAAAGAGCAATCACCTTCCACCAAACACACCATCGTTATAACACCATACTGCCCAAGGATTTTATATACAAACTTAACTATAGAATAGAAACTGCAGGAAATGCATTCTCTTTCAAAGGAGCAGAGATATGGAATATAATTCCCATGCATATCAGGCAGGCTTCATCACTAAATGTATTTCGTAAATCATTACAAAGCACCTCATTAGTTCCTACTGATGTATAAGTTCACTACGGCCACTTTTACCATAGTAATGAAGTTCCCATTTTGCAGTCAACTATTTAAAATATGCTAATTTCATTAAGCACCTTTAATTTCGTAATCTATTTTTTTCTTCTTTAAGCATCATTTATTTTTTACTGAATTTACAATAAATCATTTAATTTAAAATTATGTAATATTTTTTAAACTTTATATTGTATTATTATTATTATGCTATTATCATTATTTTTTGTTATACTATTACTATCACTTGCCACTTGCCCACTTTCACTATTTTTATGTAATAAATAAAGTAAATGGAGTTAAATTTGTCTAAAAAGCTCCCATACTTCCAAGGGCATATTTAGATGAGAGTACTGTAAATATATTAATGTCATATCAAATATCTAAAAATTGTAAGACTTTGTCACACATTCTTTTCTGAATAAAGTTTTTGAATTTTGAATTTTGAATTCGCCACAAATACAACGAGTTTCTTGCATATATCAAGGTTCTGCATGTAGCTCTCTAAGTTAGCTTTAAATTGTAGACTCTATCCCAAAGCTGCGTCATATCTGCTAAGCAGATAGCTGGTGAGGCCCGGTAGTGACCCCTTGTCCGTGCTAGGTTTCCATCCTGAAAAAGAAAAACTTCAGTATTTGTCATTTACCATTACTTTTCATACAATAGTGGATTTAAGATCCCAGAAAGGTTCCTGTTCTATGCACATTGCATGCTGCATATATATATATAATATATATATATATTATATATATAGTGTGTGTGTGTGTGTGTGTGCGTGTTCCACGTTTGCGTTGGTTTGGTGCCAACGTGCTTGTGACGTCATGGACTGTCTTGTCTGACAGTATTCTCGTGATATCGCGCTCAACATATGCCCCCTTCATAAATCCCAAGCAAAATATTTCTTCTCACATGGCCACGCGTCAATCATACACGCAGCAAGTAATATATATAAATATATATATATATATATAATACTGAATATGGTGAGCGCTTAACATGAAATATTTAGCAGTTTCTGACGTCTATCCGAAGCTAAAGAAAGCTACAACTCGGAGAATGAAGAACCGGCTTTCTTAATTTCTTAAATTACTTCTTGCATCAGAGTAATATATATATATACACACTGTGGGGTGTGTGTGTGTATATATATATATATATATATATGGGGAATAAATCGCAATAGTCACATAAATTTTAGAATGTATAAAAATATAAAAATACTTTCCCATAGAACATATATGAAACAAAAGGCTTTCATGGAACCCTTTTTGGGTTGGATTTCAATTGTTTACTGTTTTCAGTTTTTGTTCATTGCTGAGAAGGTCTTGTAACAGACGAAGGCGCTCGTATCGCTTTTCATTTTCTTGGGGTGTATCATATATGTGATTATAAAGTTAGTCCCTTTTTATTTTTATTATAAATGGCAAAGTATACATTGTAAATTGATGTTGATAAAACATGGGAAAATAAATGAACCACCAATAACTAATATTCTTTGGACTGACAAGGCTCATTTTAAGCCTCATAATTTAATGAATACAAAAAATTGCAATATTTGGGGGTACTGAGAATCCTTACATGACCGTCAAACGGCCATTGCATGAGCAGAAAGTTACCGTTTGATGTGACTTCGCTGCGAATGTCATCACTGGATCTTATTTTTCTTGAAGAGGTTACCGCAACAGCCATGAGCATGGACCCCGTGAAAATAAAAAAAAAAAATGTAACTGCATAATGCTACATTCTGGTGATTTTTCAGGGAAAGATATGCAGCAAAATTATCAGTTTAGTGAAATGTTTTTTCTAGTGATTTCCATATTTTTTCATGAAAGTAAATTATGACACCTGATTTGGAACTTATATTTTGAAATGCCATGATAAAATCCATTTTAATCACAATCAACCCCTGTTCCCTTCTTTTAATCACAACACATTATATGACCATAGAATATTTATTTTAAACCAGTTAAATCACGTAAAAACTTATAAATATATTAGTCTTTCAATAAACCAAAACACGTAATGCAAAGATATTTTATTGTATTTTACTTTCTGTTCTTTAGTCAGAATTAGGTTGTTGTTAAAGAGTATTTTATTTAGATAACAAGAGGAATGGTTATTTGATTTGGAGTTAACAAGAGGGATGCCATCTCTCCTCAATTCGAGCCCTGTATATTGTGTATATATATAATATATATATATATATATATGGGAATAACGTTCTCAGTAACTGAATAAAAGTAAAATCAGTATATGAGAGGACAATTTATTATTATTCACAGTACAATGGTCATAAACTTCCAAATGGACTCAAATCAGGTGGGTATGAAGGCCATTCCATGAACGTCATTACATTCTGTTATTTTTCATGTTTCAGACAGTTCAGCTGAAGGTTGGACCATAGTCTTATGACTAATGTAATTAGACTATGACTGGACTTACGTTTTGGGGTATTATCTCGTTGGAAATGAAGTTTTGATCCATTAGGCGTTGACAGCTTGGTAAGGTATGATGAATTAAGATAGAATGGTATTGTACTTTGTTCATGGTATTGTTGATTTTTATAATATCCCGAGTGTCATACCAAGTGGAACAACACCATATCATTATGAAGTCTTCAGCATGCTTCACAAAAGGGCTTATTCACTGTGGGGTCAATTTCCCATCAAGTTTACATCTGATATTTGTACCAAACAAATCCATTTTGGATTCAACCCTTAAAAAAGATTATTTACCAGTTTTCAGTCAAAATGTAAAGAAGAACAGAATGCAATGGCATTTATGGAACGGCCTTCACACTTACTTGATCCGCGTCCAGGTGGAAACTTATGGGTAGTGTTCAGATCTGAAAACAAAATGCACACTCCTAACAACATTACTGAACTACGGGAAGTAATACCAACAAAGCTGGAATAACACCACTCAACATCTATAAAAAAACTGATGGAATCAGTGTCACCAAGGGCGGCTGCGTTTTTGGCTGCAAAAATGTTTTTTTATAATATTTATTTATATAACTTTGTTATTAAATTACAAATTAATAAAGTTAAGTCACATTTTTCTATTATTTTCCAACTGTTACGAAAATCGAAGTACCGCAAATTAGCACCTACTGTGTGTGTGTGTGTGTGTGTGTGTTTTATAGGCCCATATGAAAAGTGACAAACTAACTAAATGAAAAGACCTCTAACGTTTTCGGAAGTCCTTGCTTCCCTCAGTGGGGATAGTTTAGGGCTGTAAGATATATATATATATATATATATATATATATATATATATACGTGCAACAAACAAGGGGGGCTGACAAATAGATTACTCTTCCCTCAACCCACTAGACATTCCCCCAAGGCTGGATTTTTTAAGCAGGTCTATAAAAGAATTTCGGAGGTTTTTCGAATACGGGCAGTTGGGTTGAGAGGTCAGGTCTCGTAAGGACCAAAAGATGGATTATATTTTGAGCCAAGCATTGTTGCTAACTTTTAAGCTTTCTTCGTTAATAAACAATATTTGAGTCAGAAGACTTATCCCTTGCTTGCATCTGTAATAAATAACTGTAAAATCCCCGACTTTCTGTGAAATTCCTTCGTCAGAGTTAGTCGCTGCCGACCTTCTGAGAATTCATTAATCGGCGCCAGTTTGCAACGAGTGACCCCCACCCCTCTCATTAACCCTCCCGCTCCCCATTCAAGCACTCATGCACTCGACAAATCAGAGAGAGAGAGAGAAAGAGAGAGAGAGAGAGTGTTCCAAAAACGTTCGAGGTCTTTTAATTCAGTTTACCACTTTTCCTGTGGGCTTATAAAACACACACACACACAATATATATATATACTGAACTATGATAAATCAGGGATATGTCGTGGCCAATGTCGTAACATCGCTTCCCGTGGATCAGCGAAGTTAAGCGACGTTGGATTTGGAGAGTGGTTGGATAGGAGACCGGCCTCTGCGTACAGATTATGTACAGTAGTAGTGATCATTGGTATCAAATCCCACGTAAAGCTGGAGGTCCCCTCCATCATAAGACCTCAGCTGTTGCTAAATCATCTACGGAAGACTCGCTAGTACGTTGACCCCTATATACTGTAGATGGGTAGGGCGATGCTTTGGAAAAAAACAATGAAACCTTTGCTTTCTATCTGCGACTTAACTTATAAATAAGCTGTACTCTAAAATACAGTGTAAACACGATGTTTAGTTCAGTGCCCATGACGTTGTGTCTAATTTTTAACAACAGTGAATTGAAGGCGTAATTTGTCCTCAACCACGTAGTTTCTTAAATTTAGGCTTCATAACTGTGTTCTTATCATGGACACCATCACGCTTCTTTTCTTGTTTCCAACATATTAATAAAGTTATGAGGTGTTCAAAAGGCAGGAAACATAAAAACTTTGCTTTTCAATGCACACACACACACGCACACACACACACACACATATGTATGTATGTGTGTGTGTTACATACAAAACCACTTCCACCTTGCTGTAAACCTTACCCGTAGGACCAAGTGGTAAAACCAACATCAGCAGTTAACCTTAGTACCTAACCTACCCAATCTTGCTTAACGTAACTAAACTAAAATAAATAATGTACTTTTGGTCAAATAAAATTTGTACATTTTCTTTATAAGTCTCTCAAAATTAACGGCTCTGTTTATGGCAACACTGTAGATACCCCTGATCAGTCTTGCATTCGTTGTGCAGTGCGGAAGTAAATACACACACAAACACACACACACACACACACGTGTATTTTTGGCTTCCTTACATCTTCACGACAATCTTTAGAATACACACTGGGCTTATCTCGACAGGAACGTGCGTATAACGACATTAGTGGTGCCGTCTTAGATTTAGTTATTTTTTAATTGAAAATCATTAAATATCATGAAAAGGGAATATAATGAAGTTTAGGCTTAGTTAGGTTAGGTTAGGTAAATTTAGGTTGATTGCGCTAATTTTAATTTGGTTATTTAGATTAGGTTAAATATCGTCATCCACAACTGGATGTGTGAAAATGTTGCAGTTTCACAAAGTAACCAAATTTGTGTGTGCGTGTGTGTGTGCGCGCGCGCGCGCGCGCTTAAGCAATTGGGCATAAGTGAGGTCGAGTGTGTGATAATTTACAGATGTAATGGGGTAATTTTTTTGTGAGGTAATTTTTTTGTGGGGTAATTTTTTTAGTATCTCGGAACATTAAAAAATGATATACGTACAAAAATCTAGAAACATTTTATTGCCGGAGAAAAGATAGGTTAGTTCTGATTAGGTTAGGTAATGTTAGGTTGGATTAGTTAAAGTTTGGTTAGGTTAGGTTAAGCCAGATTAGTGAGTACCTCACTGTTTAAAAGTCGGTACCTCGCTTATGCGGAGATGCGCACAGTGTGTGTGTGTGTGTGTGGGTGTGTGACTTTTCTTAATAAGAAAAAGACCAACGCGCGTATGCCTATAAATAATTTATTTAATGAGAAAAAGTTCTGATCCAACTGGTTTTGGTTATTGTACAGAAGCCACGTTTGGGTTGAGTTTAAAAGCGTGAAGGCTTCTTGTTTGCAGAAAATAAGTTGTCAAAAAACAAAAAAACGAGAAATCTGTTCACCAAGAAACGTAAGTCGATCCTGCACCGTCATTCAAACTCTCATAAAATTAAAGTTAAGTTATATATATATATATATATATATATATATATATTGTTCTCACTACGTCGTTTCTGTTGCTATGTGATTTAGTTGTTTACTTAATATTTTGTTTATCATGAATTTGTAGTCTCATCTCCATTTTAACAAGGTTTATATTACGTGATATGATAAAAAATGACTTAGAAACTGTTCATTCTATTTATTCCAGAGGTGCTCTGTAATTAATATGAAGCTCTGTTATTGGATTAATTACATTTTGAAGTATGAGCACGTTTCACTGTTATTATTATTATTATTATTATTATTATTATTATTATCATCAGATGATGAACGTATGGACATAAAGAATATGTTGAATGCAATTAGGGAATGTTTATTGATAACAGCTAGGGTTTCTCGTTTTCAGGGGTTTTCACTATCCCAATTTTCCGGGACAAAATAGGGCATCGTCCCGGGATCCCGGGATTTCCCAGTTTATAAAATATAATGTTAATAAAGTGTTAAAATGTTTAAGCATTAGATAAATATAGATTAGTTAGTTAATATTAGTGGAGTGGAAAGCTTGACCTTCGTCAGAATGAACAATTCGGGCGGAAGCTAACCAAAGGTTAAACCAAAGGTTTTTTTATAAATGTATAAATATTTTAACGCAATAATGATAAATATAATAAAGGATAAACACTGCAGAAACATAAATACGAATATAGCCTTGGCGGCTATGCCTAATGCCTACAATGGTAATTTGCAGCTTTGCACTTCAACAAGAATGAATTATATTATAGTGTAATTTATACGAACACAACACCTTTTATATACTTCTAACTAATTTTTAGTAAAAAAATATCAACAGCAAAAGGTGTGCCACTGAATTGAAAATAATAACCGAAATTAAAATTCACTAAACACAAAATGTTCGATTCGTGGAAATCAAATGACTGGCTTTCAGTCCGAGTCAATCATCAAAAATATCAGTCATATTACACATGCACAACATCATACAGGGCATTTATAGGCACTATTCGAGTTGTACAACGCAACGTGATTCGTGCTCTTATAAATTTGTCATCACAGTCTTTGTTTACATTTTCTAGATACAGTAGTAAATTAACGTAAAACTATTTGAAATAACGTTTCTAGAATACTTTGTAAAACCTGGGAAATCCCGGAATTTGCTGCGCTTTCCCGGAATTTAAGGTTATCATTTTCTGCCCGGGATCCTGGTTGAGAAACTCTAATAACAGCATTTGATGTATGTGGATTTGTATGAAATGCAGTATAGAGAACAGAGTCGTAGCTAGCTCTCTTGGTGCCCGGGAAAAAACCCTTTTCGTGCACACCCTACCAAGAACTATCATTACTAATTACTGTAATAAAATAATAGTCATTTGTCAATACCCGAAGCTTAAATAATATTTCTAATCACAAGGATCACTTTAATTCCCACATAGTCAAGTAATTTATTACATGTTCGTATAAACAAAAACATTTTGGATTAGGGTGTAACACGTGTACAAGAGTTAATATCAGTTTTTAATCAAGAACAGTAGTATAGCCGCAAAAGGGGAGAGTGCAAGAATGTTGCAGGTTATTATGTAATGTTGCAAAAGGGGGTTGTTGCAAAGGGGTGGGGCAAAGGGGGGTTTTGCAAAGGGGGTGGGGGGAAAACTTGGAGGGGCGGCGTTATCCCCCAAGAGAAAGGAGGAGAGGTGTTCACCTGGCAGGAGCCAAGTGCACATTAAGACTTCAGCCGAGTTGGCGTTGTTTTATAGGCTCCTAATCAGCCAGAATCAGCCAGTTGGCTGAGCCAAGGTGAGAGAGACGCCTGAAGGAGAGAGAGAGACAGCTGAAGGAGAGAGAGACCTGAAGAAGAGAGAGATGCCTGTAGGAGGGAGAGACGCCTGAAGGAGAGAGGATAGGTACACATACAGGAGGTACACATGCAGGAGGTACACACACATACGCACACATGCAGGAGGTACACATGCAGTAGTTACACATGCAGGAGAGAGAGAGCTGAAGGAGGGAGAGAGACGCCTGTAGGAGAGAGAGAGAGAGCTGAAGGAGGGAGAGAGACGCCTGTAGGAGAGAGAGAGAGAGACGCCTGAAGGAGAGAGAGAGAGAGAGAGTAGTTGCCTTTAAGGCATATTATTTTCGTTTTCCTAACCTAAGAGGCCACTAAGGGGTTTACCAAAGGGCCAAAAAAAGAAGGACCAGAGGTCCTTGCTCGGCTGGAGCCGAGCTGGGAATGAGTCTTCACCAGCTTCTCGATCTTTTATAAGCCTCTATTCTGGCTGAGTTGCCAGATCACGCCTTGTATTGGGGTGCTGAGTTGCCAGATCGCACCATGTATTCTAATAAGCATTGTGTACCACAATATGGTAGATGAATTAATAATTACACACTTAATTGAAATATAGATGTATATAGTGTTTTACAATAGATGTATATAGTGGATTATATGCAAAATATAACATTAACTTGAGCTTCCTTGAAGTTGAACTTATCGAAACAAATAACGTAGTTATCCATAATTCAACCAACCATAGAAAACAGAATTATAGAAATATATATATATATATATATATATATATATATATATATATATATATATATATATATATTAAGCATTGTGTACCACAATATGGTAGATGAATCAAATAATTACACACTTAATTGAAATATAGAGTGTATATAGTGTTTTACAATAGATGTATATAGTGGATTATATGCAAAATATAACATTAACTTGAGCTTCCTTGAAGTTGAACTTATCGAAACAAATAACGTAGTTATCCATAATTCAACCAACCATAGAAAACAGAATTATATATATATATATATATATATATAATTATGAAAATCATACCAAGCGTATATTATTTAAACTATACGTAAACCACAATATATATATTTATACAGTTAATCAGTTGGGAGAATCAAACATATAAAATAACAGTATGTTTATATAGATATTCAATTGGAAGATTCAAAGACGGAACAAATAACGTAGTTATCCAACCAACCATAGAAAACAGAATTATATATATATATATATATATATATATATATATATTATGAAAATCATACCAACGTATATTATTTTAAACTATACGTAAACCACAAAAAAAAAGCTTTAAAACCAAATCTCTAAAATATTTCATGATTTCGCGATACAATTCGAAACACATGAGCTTCATTCTGCGAAGAAAATTGAAAAACGAAATTTAAAGAAACGAAGAAAGTTGGAAATACCCAAAACATAATCCGATAGAGGAAAGGATTTCCGAGAATCTGCCCAACTCGGTCGACCATATTTTACCTTTCTACGAGTCAAATCAAACCTCACCTCACCTCACTCCTTGTTTTCAGCATTCATTCATTTCACGTGCTTTATTGTGAATTTCATCCCATATATATATATATATATATATATATATATATATATATATATACTTTGGATAACCTTTGGTTAGCTTCCGCCCGAATTGTTCATTCTGACGAAGGTCAAGCTTTCCACTCCACCTTAGACCTACAGTTTAACGTGGAACCATCAACAGCCCAGCGTCTTAACCACTAGGACACGTAGGGTACCCATTTATCTGCCAACCACTTTCTTTTATTATGTGTAATGACCACCTTAGACCTACAGTTTAACGTGGAACCATCAACAGCCCCAGCGTCTTAACCACTAGGACACATAGGGTACCCATTTATCTGCCAACCACTTTCTTTTATTATGTGTAATGACCACCTTAGACCTACAGTTTAACGTGGAACCATCAACAGCCCCAGCGTCTTAACCACTAGGACACGTAGGGCACCCATTTATCTGCCAACCACTTTCTTTTATTATGTGTAATGACCACCTTAGACCTACAGTTTAACGTGGAACCATCAACAGCCCAGCGTCTTAACCACTAGGACACATAGGGTACCCATTTATCTGCCAACCACTTTCTTTTATGTGTAATGACCACCTTAGACCTACAGTTTAACGTGGAACCATCAACAGCCCCAGCGTCTTAACCACTAGGACACATAGGGTACCCATTTATCTGCCAACCACTTTCTTTTATTATGTGTAATGACCACCTTAGACCTACAGTTTAACGTGGAACCATCAACAGCCCCAGCGTCTTAACCACTAGGACACGTAGGGCACCCATTTATCTGCCAACCACTTTCTTTTATTATGTGTAATGACCACCTTAGACCTACAGTTTAACGTGGAACCATCAACAGCCCAGCGTCTTAACCACTAGGACACGTAGGGTACCCATTTATCTGCCAACCACTTTCTTTTATTATGTGTAATGACCACCTTAGACCTACAGTTTAACGTGGAACCATCAACAGCCCAGCGTCTTAACCACTAGGACACGTAGGGCACCCATTTATCTGCCAACCACTTTCTTTTATTATGTGTAATGACCACCTTAGACCTACAGTTTAACGTGGAACCATCAACAGCCCAGCGTCTTAACCACTAGGACACGTAGGGTACCCATTTATCTGCCAACCACTTTCTTTTATTATGTGGAATGACCACCTTAGACCTACAGTTTAACGTGGAACCATCAACAGCCCAGCGTCTTAACCACTAGGACATAGGGTACCCATTTATCTGCCAACCACTTTCTTTTATTATGTGGAATGACCACCTTAGACCTACAGTTTAACTCCGAACCATCAACAGCCCAGCGTCTTAACCACTAGGACACGTAGGGTGCCCATTTATCTGCCAACCACTTTATTTTATTATGTGTAATGACCACCTTAGACCTACAGTTTAACGTTGAAACCGAATGTTATTTTTAAAATATAATTATGATATATTTCTTTATACCCTCTCGATTACATTAGTGACTAATGATGCGGGAAATTGAGTAAATGGAAATATTATTTTCTCGAAAACTATGGGTGATAGAAAACTTCTGAAACCATATTTGGAATCAATATCAAAAGTTCTATACGAATCACCAAATAATTTTCAAAGGAGAATAAGAGCATTAATTCTATTAGTGAAAATATAAAGATGCAATTACTCGTCCGTACCCGTTATAGCGGAATGGTACACGTCATAGCTCCACCCAGCTACATCGGCAGCCAATCACGACGAACATCTGGTCTTTTGGGCGGAGCTTGGCGAATGTGCATATAAAAGGGGATATTTTCAGTTGGGAGTAACAGTAGCTATTTTCGCATCAGTGAATAATCATTCCTCAACCATGGACCTGTACGTCTCCCCAGATTTGTATGAAGAAAGTGATACTGCAGCATTAACCGCAATTAGTCTTTTCAATGCGATTGATTGTGGCGAATTATTTTCGACGCAAACCGTAGAAGATATTTGCAGTGACGCTCCTTACAATCCGACGCAAGGGACTACCATAGAAATGTAAGTGTCCATAATTCGATTTTATATATATATGGAGAGTTGTAGTATTTCGTCAAATAGATACTAGTCAAAAATGTCAATCAATGTTATTTCCCCATCATGCTAAAATCGAAATTGGTAATCGAACCAAAGATATCTTCACATAATGGGGATCTGTCTGTATACTCTGTATATGTTTTAAAAGCATTATTCCTTTAAGGTCCGATGAGGATTTGACACGTGTTATACAATCTTTTGAAGAACCTCGGAATATGGATGATATACTGATCAGTCAGCAGTGTCACACATCCTCCACCATGGACCTGTACGTCTCCCCAGACTTGTATGAAGAACGTGATACTGCAGCATTAACCACAATTAGTCTTTTCAATGCGACTGATTGTGGCGAATTATTTTCAACGCAAACCGTAGAAGATATTTGCAGTGACGCTCCTTACAACCCGACGCAAGGGACTACCATAGAAATGTAAGTGTCTATAATTAGAATTTTATATATATATGGAGAGTTGTAGTATCTCGTCAAATAGATACTCGCCAAAAATGTCAATCAGTGTTATTTCCCCATTATGCTAAAATCGAAATTTTTATGGCGTTCACTCCTCGAACCAAAGATATCTTCACATAATGGGGATCTGTCTGTCTGTATACTCTGTATATGTTTTAAAAGCATTATTCCTTTAAGGTCCGATGAGGATTTGACACGAGTTATACAATCTTTTGAAGAATCTCGGAATAGGGAGGGTATACTGATCAGTCAACAATGTCACACCGAAATAATGTGTGTTTTTCGATCTTTTTGGGATAAGAAGACACAATATATTTTCATAAATTTATTAAATGAAAGAAATCAGTACAATAAACGAATATACCGTTACAAATATACGAACAAAAACATTATAATATACAACGAGTACGTACAATTGGAAAACGGTTTTTTATCTGTCTGCATACCATTTCATCGTTTCGGTGAGTGTGACACGGGTCAAATAAATTTAAAAAATTTATAAATTCTTTATCATTTGACATATGCATGAGAAATGAGACACAGTACATTCCGCAAACATTAGTAAAATATCCCTGCATACGAAATGGGTTCCATACAACTTCGGGAATATGTAACTGAGCGAGAAATTTTACAATAATAGGGTCACTCCAGGGTTGAGTACCGAGTGAATCAAAATAGTACAGGCGCTGTCTATTTTTAAAATAGACAGCGATCCAGTGAATCCCTTCATTACCGATGATGTCTGTGTTCACAATAAGACTACCGCATTCTCGCGTACTTGGCAAACTCAATGTTTCATTCTTCGCAAACACGCCGATAAATTTGGAACGTGTGACTCGCTCCATTACTTTCTGAAGTGTATTAGCATCCATTTTAAAAGTCAGTGATAACGCTTCTAAATCTATCTACTTCTATTAGGGCTTGCGATTCGAGATATACTAGTACACTAATAGGAGCGTCTATAGGCTTGGCGAATTCCAGCCGCACTGAGATGTTACCGCTCTGCTGTGGTGTTAAATGGGTATTTACGCTAGCAGATAAGTCAGGTGTAATGTCAAACGGATAAAGGTTAAATTGATCAATGAATTCTTCCTGCGTTACCCCATTACCAAGCTCATCACAATCACCTGCAATATGGGTCAGATTACTATAGGGTCTTTTTTTTTTTCTCTCTGGCACAAAGAGGTAACACAGCGTCTGATGAATAGTCCGTACCCATTGTTCCACCCAAAGCAGTGCCATTAACGTATAGAGTTATATTTTTAAGTCCGAAATTCTCGAATTTAAAGGCACTCTTTTTATATTTTCCATTCACCGAAGCGTGGTCCTGCATGCCGATTAATATCCTTTTAGGAAGATTTCCCAGGGCAATGTTTTCTATCTGCTTCGATGCCAACCCTGCAGGAACCGTATATAGTTTGATCTGCACTCTGTTAATAGGATATTTCACTGTAGCGTTTAGTAAATTTTTCTCAATTTCTAGTTGTTTTGGTGAACTTAATTTCACTCGCCGTACGCGGAGGTATGTGTCCATAATGTGAACCACAACGGACTTTGCACCCTCTTCTTGATTCGCATCCAGATTTAAGCAGATCTCAGGACTCGTGCGGGTGAGCTTTATTTTCATATCCACCCCGTTCACAAGCAACTTCTCCTGGAAAGTGAAATCTGTGTGCAACCGTCCAAAACACTCGTATATTTTCTTTTTAGAATTTTTAAATTTGTCCTTTATACTATTTTCATCTTTAGTTTGATAATATCCCTCCGCACTTAAAAAGGTAGCCTTCGCTTCTTTGGAAAAGTTGAGGACATTTTCCAAATAGGCTCGTAGATGATAGTACCCCGTGCCTGCCGATATGTTGGTCTGATTTAAATATACGTCACACTGGTTGAATATGGCGTGCAGAAAGTTTGTTTCAGGGTATACAGCATATTTGTCATCGCAGCCGTTCCATCAGAATGGGCTATACGTAGCTTAGCGTACATGTGCACACAGCTTGGATCAAAAAAGTAAGGACCTGAGCTGGGTATCACGAATTCTATAGGTGCACTCGGGGAACTAATTGTGTTTAAAGGGTTAATTGTAATAAAGTCACTGTGCTCAATAGAAACTTGGGTTGGCGGGAGCTCAAAAAGGACAGCTCCGATTTACAGCATTGTGAACTACATGGGTGGATGAAGCGTGCCATGGCGAAATAGTGACTCCTCTCTCGACAAGTGGTAAACAAACTATGATTCATGAGATCAATATCCTTAGCTTATATCAGTCAAAAAAGTGGTCAACCATAGGTTTCATTCGCTTACAGCATTTCTTTTTTGATAGCCTTTTACGTTTAATACCACGTGACCCCTTCTTCTTCCGGGGAGCCCTCTTCTTCTTCCCGCCACCACGCATTTTTCTCTTTGCATCTTTGATGATTTCGTTCCGTGTACGCTTTAAATGTTTTTTTAGAGCTTCTTTAGGTTTTTAGCCCCGGCCAATATGTCTTCTGCAGTGTTAAGGCCTGATTGTAGCGCTTTCCTTCCAAGGTATCTGGCACCCCTCTTCAGCAAAGGAACAGCCGTACGTAGTATGGATGAAAAAATGGATCCAAGTCCACTACCGCGCTGGTATCGCATCCCTCGATAGACGGTGAAAGGCTTTCTATCCATTATAACTCAGTGCGTCGAAAGTGTAGCTTCACTGTTAAGCTCCCGTTACCGAATGGGAAGTTTTCGCCCTCAATCGTTCTTATATATATTGTGATATTGGTTATTAAATTAGTTGCGACATTCACATAATGGGGTCTGTCATATGTAATACTCAAACTCCTTCCTCTATGGTTGGGGATGTGAGCAATGCGCAGCAGGCGTGCCTGGGTATCCCCAACAAACTGGTGCTCCACTATATTACTGTAAATATAGCACATGTCTGGGGACCTTTCAGCCAATTTCTCCATCTTCAATTGATACATTAATCTGGACAAGTTATACTGTGTCTCGTGAAATGTGTCTCTTTGGAAGGCTGCGCTATATCGGCCGTTGGTTAGAATTTTGAACTTTCTATGTTCTTTAAGACGTCTGTTAGTCTTTGATTTTAGGATTAGTGTATGTGCAGGGTTGTTTACGATTTCATATACTAAATCATTCGTAAGGTTTGAGTTTCTTAAACTTACGTTTAAGCCTCTCACAACATCCTCGGCCGAACCATATTGACCCGGCCCTAGTCTTACTTCTGTACTGTAATACCGTGCAATCTTAGTCCGAGCGATGCGCATAGTTTCATCCATAGCTACCCCAGCTTTTTCACACTCGTCAATGTCTCTAAGAATCGTAAAAACGGTTTCTTTATGTTCAATATTTAAAAAGACGGTGTCCAGCTGAATTTCGCATATCCCCACCTCATACGAATCACGACCCAATTCAATGTGCCCATGGAGTTCTGTTACAAAGTTGGCTAGCGTGTGTTAGGGTGTACAGACAGGGACGAGGAGGACGGGAGTGTGACGTAGAAATGGTTAGGAGCCATGTTGCATACTATTTAAGCTTCATTATTGCATCAGCTTTTATATAGGTGTTGAAGCTTTCTGGGTACCCTAGCCATTTCACCAGGTACATTTTTCTCCTTCCTGAACCTTTGCTTCCTAAAATTTTCTCAATTTTAAACACATTTTTTTCTAAATTAAACGCAACTTTCTGCAATTCCTCGCGGTAAAAGCCTCCTGAGATTTCTTCCCCATTCAAATCTTCAATGTAATACATCATTATCACACCTTTAGGTCTCACAGCCCTAACTTTAAAAATCTCGCGTGTCCATCCTTGCTCAAAACCCTTTGCGAATTTATTCCCCGAACGCGACAGCCTTACATAATCATTGATTTTGAAGCGCCAGAGTGTGGTGGTGGTGGTGGTGGTGATCCATCTCTTCTCGGGAGCGTACCTCTTTCTAAAACTTCGTTAGGTGTTGCCCCAATCGTGCGATGGTGTGAGCGGTTGTAGGATGATGCCAATGATTCCAGAATGTCTAGAAATCTGTGTGTTTTTATGTGTAAAATAACGGTGCATGCGTTCCTTTATGGTGCGCTGAACTCTTTCAGCTAAAGAAGCCTTATGTATAGAATTGGTTGTGTAATAGCTGATATTAAACTCTGTCAACATATTCTGAAAAGCACGGCCTATAAACTCCTTCCCCATATCCGTACAAAAATAGCCAGGAACCCTGTTTTCTTTTAACATTAGCGTTTTGGTGGCTTTAGCAACTGTTTCAGGTGATTTATTTTTCAGAGGAACTAGCCACAGATATCTAGAGAATACGTCTATTATGAATAGAATGTAGCGGTAACCATCGTTATACACAGAATATCTTTGCATGTCTGTTAAATCTGCTTGCCAAATAGAATCAATCGAGGAAGCCGTTGTCTTGGCTGTTTTAAACCTTTTTCTCACAGGCTTATGAAGCGTATAAGCGTCCTGCTCCCTCAAAAATCTTTCAACATCTTTTTTTCCTACTCCGTAAACACTTCTGTACAGTCTATCTACGCCGCCGTAAGAGGATGGGGTAGAAATGTCATAATAGCGTTTAGTTAATACGTTAGCCATTTGCGTATTTTAGAGGCACGTGGGTAGGGTTGGTTTAACCTCTTCTTGCTCCTCTTCAAAGGTGTTACCGCCGGGGGTGACGGCGCCTTCAATTGTGTCACAGGCGTTGCATGTTCCAAGTCTTTTAACCTGTTCAGATTTCCTATCAACGTTTTAGGGACATTTATTTGTTGTAGTCTTGCTTTAATATGCTTCCATCCTGATGGTGATGGCCTATCCCACTTTCTCACCAGATCATGGACAATGTCTACGATATTCGATCCCTGTACCTTTGATCCTTCCACAATGATCTCCCCTGTATCGGTCCATTGTATGGCGGGATCCTCATTCAATAGATTATAAAGACTTAAGCCTTTACTCCTCAATGTAAGTGGGAGGGTATTTTTTAATACATGTTCGATATGTTGTGTGGCTAATCTTTTTGGTTGGTCAGCTGTGTCGTCGGGTACAGATCCTATGTCGCCATCGTCCCCCGTGCTGTGCCTAATAACCACAGGAATCTCTGTAGGGCTCTTATAATTTTCGTACTCGTGAAGAAATTTCTGCAGAGCTTCTTGGTATAAGATTCTTTTCTCATCAGGTGTTTTTTCACTGTTTAATAGGGCTAACAATTCGCTTTCCATTCTTTTAAGTCTGCTTTTACGGGGATCTAGATACGTGTCTGGATTCCTTTGCAGTGAGGCGTACACCTCGTGGGGAATCACTACCACTTTCTTCATTATATTAATCTAGTCAGTAAAGGACCCAAAACTGAAAATAAGATGGGGAGAAATGACCCTCCTGTTTGTACAATAATTCGTTTTTTCTTCGCTACAGTTTGGCTTTTACGAGCGAGTGCACGTATTATGTTCTTGTAGCGGCGTAGGCGAGCCTTCTGATGGGTTTTCATTGATACATTGCAATTTATAACGTTAAGACAGATTTCACAGATGCATTTTAAAAAGTCGGCATCGATATTTTTAATAAACATCTGCTGCATTGCCCGGGGCAGTCGATGATAGATTTTTATTAATTCACGGTATTTCTTTAGTCTCTTTGTCATTCTGGAATATACACCGTTTCAGGCTCGTTTGGAAATATATTCGTTCGCAGAAGCACTCTAAACGTGTTTCGCGGATGAAGGTCGCAAAGCAAATATCCGTAACGCGTGCTTGTAGCTTCTTTATAAACTTCCAAAAACTCCTTACGCTGATTCGGGAACATTTGATTGGCTAATACCCCAATTTGTGATACATCTCTACGTTGCGCGAATAAGACTAGATATTGCGTATTTAACGACACATCGCGCATGTATCTATTTTTGAAAAATAGATTCTGATTGATGAAGAACACGCTTATGTTAAGATGGTGGGAGAATACTGTAAATGTCTCGGCAAACGTTTTATCCATCTCCAACATGAGATCGTCAATTACAATGATTGTATGTTCATTTCCCTTTAACGAATTAACGTCATATACGCCTTTGTGGAACAAAATATCATCTTGGTACTCGTTGAACACTGATTGATACGTCGAATAGCACCATATAACTTTATGCACAAATTTCGAGAACATCTCCCCTTTTCTTTAATGATTTTAAGCATAAACACAGTTTTACCACATCCTGTAGGTCCAGATATAATACATGTGGATGGGCTCGTGAATCTGAATTTTTCTACAGAGTCCATTTCTAACACGTCACACTCCTAAGTGAGTCATTTACAAAATATTACAAATTTTGAGTGCTGATCCTTATATTTCTTTCCCACAGAACCGTGAATGACGATGAGGTAGAGCAGCCCATCATTACGGATGACCTCGACGACAGTGTAGTTGTGATCTCCTCCCCTGAACCCTCACCAGCGATACCGGTAACACGTCCAAAGCGGAGGTATGAGATACCCACGTCAGGTATAAAGCGACCGAAATACGCGTCTGTTGCAGCGGTAATAGATCCCCAACCCTCAACCTCTTACGCAACAACACCCCCAGCAGCACCTAATATATCCCCTTATTCATCCGCCGCCCCCCGTTCTGTTAAGTCTACAATAATAGAGCCCCAACCATCAACCTCCTACGCAACAGGGCCCCCATCAGCAGCACCTTCCGCTAATATATCCACTAATTCATCCGCCCCCCGTTCTGTTGAGGATGGTATAACGCTGGAATTGGTGCGATCCGCAGCCCCCACCCCAGCCTTGACTAGAAATCGGTATAGAGTCAGGGTCGACCCTAGAGTCATGTATAGCATGGAATTGAGCGCGGACTACGCCGGGTTGTAGAGCATATTATAGAGTTTGCTCTTCAGAATCGTGACGAGCGTGAAGTCAGGACGAGTCTGTCCTTTGGATTCGGGTCAGATGACGGTGATGTAGACGATTATTGGGTGATAGTGCCATTTAGACGTTTGGCGGCTGAAGATGTAGAATATATATTAGGGCGTATAATGCAAGCCGCCCAAAGTAGTATAGCCTTCAATATGGACAACTTCACGGTAAATATTGACCATGTATACCGTGTTGCGGGTCATAGTGCCATACCGTATACTCTTAACTTCAATTCTCAAGCTATTTATAGACGGCATATAAACGTCGATCGTGGTTGCGGCTTTATAGCAGTACTCTTAGCACGTATGTTTACTGTACAAAATACACGAACTCAAAAAATTTGGTTGCCTACAGTCGTGGAGCGTGCCCGTAAACTAGCTGTAGACTGTGAACTTGAATTTGACTGTAATATGGGTCCTGAAGAGCTGAGAAGGGTAGAACAGGAAATGAATGTCCGCATAGTTGTGTTTGGGTTGGATGATCGTCGTAGGACTGTGTATGTTTTTAAAAGCTGTGTGAGAGATCGTACAAGGCCCCTACTTATTTTAGGATTGTCAGGGACAACGTATCTCCCCATCCGTAATATAAGGTGGCTTTACGCGAGTTATGACAAAAGTCGAAAATATGGGAGACATCATGATTTGTGTAAGGGGTGCCTCGAGTTTGCGGATGATATAGTGAGACATTGTAAAGAATGTCACATGGTATGTGAGCAGTGTAAAAGCACCAAATGTGAAAGCCGTGTAGTTGAAGCTGAGAAGAGAGACTGTGATGTGTGTAGACGCACATTTTTCAATAATAGCTGTTTTGATTTCCATAAATCAATTGGCACGTGCAGGAAAATGAGAATCTGTGAATGTGGTATGTTTCACACAATGGATAATTGGGGAAAATTTAAGCACAAGTGTGACGTAATTCACTGTCCTACATGCCAGGAGGAATATAAGGCGGATGGAGTAAAGCATGTATGTTATATGAAAGATGCTAAGCCTAAAAATAACCCCTGTATAACTGTATACTACGATATAGAAACATATACGAACGCTGAAACCAAAGAGGTAATTCCACATTTACTTGTGAGCCAGACTATCTGTGATGAGTGTATGGATATCGAATGTGACGAGTGCCCCAAATGTGGTAAACGGACAAACGTTTTTAAAACGAATGTCAGCGATAGTCCTGTGAAACTATTTGTGTCCTATATTGTCAAGTTAGCCGACAAGTTCAAAAAAATGACTGTGTATATTCTCGCCCATAACGGGGCAAAGTTTGACACGCAGTTCCTTTATAAGGAGTTGCTTGAACACGAATCCTCTGAGATATTTACAGGTGATCCATTGAAAAGAGGCAACAAATTAATACAGATGCAGATAAGAGGCAATGTACAATTTAAAGATACTTTATTATTCACACCTTGTAAATTAGCAAAGCTACCCAAGGTGATGGGAGTAGCAGCTGAAGTTTCCAAAGGATACTTCCCATACACTTTCCTCACCAGCGAGACTTTAAACTACGTAGGCCCACCACCCCCCAAACATTATTTTGACTGCATGGATGAACGTGAAGACTTTGATCGATACTACGACAGTTTTAATGAAAGTAACCCTTATAATATAGCTGATGAATGTGAGCGTTATTGCGTGAATGATGTGCGCGTGCTTAGAGTATGTTTCCAGGCCTTTAGAAGGATGTACATAGCCCGTTTCAAATGCGATCCACTGCAAGTCGCAACCACCATCGCATCATTATGTTTTACGGTGTTCAAGAATAACTTCATGCCGAAAGACACCTTAGCCATTATTCACCGAAACAATCCCCGCAGTTACGGGCACAAGGCTATTTACTGGCTCATACACCTACAGCAACAGACAGGTGTATACATAAAGCACGCCCGCAACACGGGTGAAGTACCCATTAAGATTAATGGACGTGTTTTTTGGGTTGATGGGTTAAGTGAAAACCGTGTCACTGGTGTGAAGACTGTGTACTCCTTTAACGGTTGCTGGTGGCATGGATGCCCCCGTCCTGAGTGCGGAGTCACCGGAGATATCAACGGTAGGTCTCCTGCCGACTGTCTTGCATCGACCCGCACCCGCGATCAACTTATAGGATCACAGTTCACTCACAAAGTCTTGTGGGAGCATGAATATGATGCACGGATGGAGACAGACGAGGTGTACCGTGAGGAAATAAAAGCGATCAAGCGTTCAATGGTGCTGGATCCTCTCAAATGTGGTGATAGCTTGTTTGGAGGACGTACAAATCCTTTCAGACTATACTTCCCACCTACGGAGGGCGTGAAGCTCCATTACTACGATTTCTGTTCTTTATACCCATACGTGATGAAGAGCAATCCGTACCCCGTGGGCGCTCCTGAGAAACTGGTGGGGCCTAGCCTACCATCCATCAATGAATTTTCAAAAAATTTGAATGATCGTTACTTTGGGATCTCTTTCGTAGACGTACTCCCCCCACGCAATTTATGGATGCCGATCTTACCTGTCGTTATCGACGACAAGCTCATGTTTCCCCTGTGCGTGAAGTGCGCGGAAGAGGATAACGGCGAATGTAACCATATACCCCACCAGCGTAAGATCAGAGGCGTATATACAAGTCCTGAGTTGGCCCTAGCCGTGCGCCATGGTTATAGAATACTGAAGATACATGAGGTGTGGAGGTTTCAGAAGCTACCCAACCTTTTCACACCATATATAAACACCTTTTTGAAGGATAAGGTTGAGGCATCAGGGTATCCGCGAGGAGTTGATACCGAAGATGAAAAGTCTGCCTATATTCAACGTTACCGCGACCGCGAAGGTATACAACTTGATCGTGTCCAAATTGTAAAGAATCCTGGCAAGCGCTTTAGTGCAAAGTTGTGTCTAAACAGTCTATGGGGAAAATTTGCGCAGAATACCGGCAGAGGGAGCATTCATTTGGCACAAAGTTATAGCGATGTCTGGGATTATGCCAATGCCCCCGATAAAGAGGTCATGGAGATCGTAAATGTAGGTAATACTTACGTAATAAAGTACAACAACACTGAATTTGCCACAGATACCTCAAGGGTTACAAACATACCTGTGGCCAGCTTCACAACAGCCTACGCCCGTATAAAACTTTGGGGTCTATTGCATTCTCTTGGGCGGAGAGTATTGTATGCCGATACAGATAGCGTGATATTCACAGAGAGGGAGGGTGAATACATGCCCACTATTGGGGAGTTCCTCGGCGAGCTCACTGATGAGATCAAGGATGAGTATGGGGACAACGCATACGCCGACTCTTTTGCCTCAACAGGACCTAAGACTTATGGGGTACGGGTCAGGGTGGGGGATGAAATGAAATATATCGTGAAGGCAAAGGGTATTACGCTCAACCATGCGAATCGGGAGGTTGTTAACTTTGAGTCGTTGAAGGATCTAGTATGTTTGGATGAACAACCTCACCAACTAATTGTAGGCACCCACAATTTTCGGGCGCAGAAGCTGGGGGGCGTGAAGGAACTTAGGGGTACGATGGTTGCCGTAACACCTATAGGAAACGTTACCAGTTACCTGGTACCTATGATACCGTACCCTTTGGATACCAATGATGCTTCTAACTCACACGTCTTGTATATAATCGTATCTATTTGTAAATATATATATATATATATATAACTTGAATATCTCGTTTATTAAATCGTATTTGTAAATATATATAACTTGAATATCTCGTTTATTAAATAAATCATGTTTCAAATAGCGTTTCACTTTCTCCTGTGTGTGTGTGTGTGTGTGTGTAGGTGAAAGTTCTAAGCTCCGCCCACTGTAAGACCGTGAGTCATGCTACTATCTGGGAGTCCCTGCGTGGTCAGTCGACCGCAGTAAGCCCGAGAGATCAGACGTGTATTCAGATCAGACGTGTATTCAAATGGCTACCTTTAATATTGCTTGTACAACGTTTACGAAATGGTATTCAGTAAAGTGCCAGGATGTGGTGGATACCGAAAAACTTCCTATTCATCCCTCCTATGCCTCTTTTAAAAACACATTGGATTGTGCGAAGTTCCAAGATGTACAAATACTCTACGGATGTTCTGGTGAGACCGTTGAAGGCTTTCGTTGCACAGACGATGTGCTGAAGTATACTGCAGAGCTAAACTTTATAAAGTCTCACATACACCGTGAAGTAAAAGAAACAACGCGTGCAGAAGAGAAGCAGCAGGTATGGATAATGAGTCTTGCTGATGGGTGGTGTGACAAGCGGTATTACGTCATGCTACACCATGTCGATTACTCATACCCTACGACTGGAAATGTGAATCTCGTGATCATGGACAATCTTAAGTATTTTTATCACTATATTAACGTATATCATGATGAGGTTCGTAGTGAGGTTGTGGCTAGTGCCCTGCGTGAATTTTTAACAGAGTTTAGAGACGAGTATCGTTTGATGGGCAGAAAGGAAAAATATGAACATATGTTCCTCTCAAATAGTG
The DNA here is from genome assembly GCA_023014485.1 of Bathynomus jamesi. NCBI lineage: Eukaryota > Metazoa > Arthropoda > Malacostraca > Isopoda > Cirolanidae > Bathynomus > Bathynomus jamesi. Next base: position 551,723 of record JAJOZX010003028.1, read on the forward strand.
CGCCGGAGTGTGGAGATGTTTAGTAAAATGTTCCTAGTTCTTATCCAAAATGTCTGGTGCGTAGGCTGGTAGTGATATTCTTGTACCGGTACAACAATTCGACTCGCGGAACAAGCCCATTCACGTATCATCGAGTCAGCCGCCCGTCGAACCATTCCTGCCTACCTGCGTGCCTCACACGGCTCATAGTTATCTCAGAGCTTGAGCCGAGTGGACGTGCGCTCTTCGAATACGATGGAACTTCCTTTGAGCAGCATTCTCAACGCCTCGTACGATGTGTCCGTGACGAAATCGTTGCGCGTGTTCAGGCGTAATTCCGGTACCATTAGCTATGTACTGGAAACGGAATGTAGACCGACAAACAAACGGGTTTATTTAAGTATCGAGGAGATGAATAGAATCTTTGTGATAGTTGAGAAGTGGAGTGAAGATCGTTATAAAATACCTGCTAACGTAGGTACAAGAAGAGAGCAGATTAGTGACGCACCCTCATACGCCGTTGTATGTACGTTGTGTATAAATAACGATCGGCCGTGCATTGATATAAGGCTGATGTGGAAGAATGCTTCTGATAATAACGCTCTTATTCCTACGCGAAACCGTTTCATCCTCGACAGAATGTTTGAAATCGTCGGATTCCGTAAACTGAAACCTATATTAGACGCGCGTGTTACGGATATGCTTTATTTTGATACAGTACTTGAATACGCATACACCGCTCTGCTCGATGGGTTTACCGAGTGTAGGGCTGGTGAGAATGGTCTAGTGCTGGATGTTTATTTAAAAAGTTTAGACTCTTTGAAATACCATGAACTTTGGTACAAAGCAATTGATCGGTACAAGGCTGAGCTCACCTACACCGTTCACCCTGAAGAACTATTTCTTTATATAACGCGCAGTTGTCGTAACGATTTAGAAGATTATTTCAATTGCCGCTATGTTGAGTGAGTTCACGATTGAAAAGCTCGAGTCGGTAGAAATAAACCCTCGATTGGAAAAGCGTTCTTATAAACTTGTGTTTAATAATGTAGCTAACGATGAACTCTTTGTGCGTGCTTTTGATTGTATTCTAGACGTGTTTAAAGATGACTTACCAACCGGTTGTAAAGTGGGAACAAAAATAGTACTGAACGATATGAAAGCCCTTCATATCGAATACAGGTTTCCCTATACTTTAAGCGGTGAAATATTATTAAGCCGCATATACTGCGTAATGCAGAGCAATAATGATGTAATTGTAAACTCGATTAAGACCGAGTTTAGTATTTTGAAAAAAAAGTGAATTGTATTTATATTTTGCTTGACATTTCCCCGATTATACGCATATTTCTATTGATATATTTGAAAATATATTTATTTATAATATATTATAATTTTTGTGTGATATTTCTCCTGTACTGTTATGTACATATTTCTATTGAAGTGTATATTTATTTGAAATGTATATTTTATTTTATATATATCCATAATTGTGTGTATATATTTCTGTTATATGCATATTCCTCAAATGTATATTTATTTTCTATATATTTATAATAAAAAGAATGATGCAATGTTGTTTATTGTTATGCCTTCTACTACCGGTATTCAAATATAATAATGTATACAGTGGTATTGCGGTATCTGGCAACATTTAAGCCTTCTAAGCCAACTGGCTGATTAGGAGTATATAATAATGTATACAATAATACTGCTAAAAGAGGTATCTGGCAACTCATTTACGACCAACTGGCTGATTAGGCGTATATAATAATAATGTATACAATGGTACTGCTAAAAGAGGTATCTGGCAACTCATTTACAGCCAACTGGCTGATTAGGCGTATATAATAATAATGTATACAATGGTATTGCGGTATCTGACAACCATTTACAGCCAACTGGCTGATTAGGAGTCTATAATAATGTATACAATGGTATCGCGGTATCTGGCAACTCAAGCCATTTACGCCAACTGGCTGATTAGGAGCCTATAAAACAACGCCAACTCGGCTGAAGTCTTAATGTGCACTTGGCTCCTGCCAGGTGAACACCTCTCCTCCTTTCTCTCCTCCTCCTTTCTCTTGGGGGATAACGCCGCCTCCAAGTTTCCCCCCCACCCCCTTTGCAACAACCCCCACCCCCTTTGCAACATTACATAATAACCTGCAACATTCTTGCACTCTCCCCTTTTGCGGCTATACTACTAAGAACGGAATGTATCACACAACACTTGATGGTACAGCTCCCTCCTTTCAGCCCCACTCCCTTGTAGCGGCCGGGGCGGTCACCCTCCCCGCCCACACCACTACGGCACTGGCAGAGGAAGGCGATTGCACGATGATGTGAAGAATAGAATAAAAGAAAAGAAGAGAGTTTGGAAAAGAATATTAAAATGCAGCTTGGTAGTGATGAAAGATGATGAAATGCAGCTTAGTAATGATGAAAGATGATGATGAAATGAAATGCGGCTTGGTAATGATGAAAGATGATGATAAAATGCAGCTTGGTAGTGATAAAAGAAGATGATGAAATACATTGTATAAAGAATGCAATGAAAATGTTGAGCATGTAGTAAAAAGAAGTAAGAAGAGAGTAGATGAAGAATTGGGGATCAGTATGAATGAATAATATGTGTGAAGTTATTCTGGAAAAAAGTGAAGAAGTGCAAAGGTCAATCTGATGGATAACTGGTAATCTGAACGATAAAAATGGTACAGGGTGAGCCACATAAAAGCGGTCCCAAGGAAATATTTCATATTCTTTTTATGTGTAAAATTTTGTTGGGGCCGCTTTTATGTGGCTCACCTTGTATTATGTTACCACAAAATGAGAAAATAAGTAGGAGACTGAAAGGGTATTTTAGAGAGCTGTTTGGTGAGGTTTATATATTGTTGATTACCTTGATGGATACTGTACTTTTTTTTATGAGATCTGTCTCCTGACAATACACATCATCATTTTCATTCTCATTGTCATTACCATATATATGTAAAAATGAATAATTCTTACATTCATTTTTGCAAATAAAGTCCAAACTCGCGTGACACTCAAACTGTATATAAAAGGCATGTTTGGAATTTTTTAAAATTTTCTTTCTATTTTATTTTTGCTTAGTAATTAATGAATTATTTTTTTTTTTAAAATTACTTAATCATTTTTCAAATTAAGCTTAATCATGTAATCGTGTTAAATTCTGCAGTATTCATTTTTTTTATCCACTCTCTCTTAGTTGTAAAGATGAAGTCATGTCTTGCCAAAACTCTAAATTAACGCTTAATTTTAAATTTTAAGCATTTAATTTTGGCTCATATACATGTTTAATTTAATCCATAACAAAATACATATTTCAATTTCAATTTTTTGGTTAACTCGGCAAATCATGATAACATCAGATCTGCCAATATACTGTTACAGCCAAAAATTTACCTTATCTTCAAGAATTCAGCCGACTGAGAATAAAAACAAAACAGGTCAACATTAAATAATAATGATGTCACTAAATTATTAATAATATAAACTCTTGTAATTTTTCAAATTATAATTCTCATTATTCTGATCTGACCAAGAGGCTGAAGCATTACCTGTAATATTTTAGAAGCAGTTAAATACAGTAAGAGGATATCTTTGTCTTCTCCTTTGAACCACTTTCTCCGGAGAACTTAGTTTTAAAATAGAATAAATAATTTCCCGATATGTTACAAGAAGAATCGGGGAACCGTCAGGTAATTTAGTAAGTTTTCACAGAATTCTCCGATCCACTGCAAGAAGAAATCGGAGTGGAGTGTAAAAGAAACTACTGCTATTCTCTCACGGTACCAGTTACCTCAGAGTGAGAAATCCGTTGCTGCCACCTAACCAGAACCCCCGTGAACCTCGAACCAGAAAGGAATGGAAAACATCAAATTAGGAAAAGGTAAATGCGCAATATGAAAGGTGAAGAAAGGAAAGTTGGCAGGAACTGATGGGGTATGTAATGAACAGTGTTGAGCGCATTACTTTTTAAAGTAACGGCGTTACCGTTACTCGCAATAGAAAGTAACGTCATTACAGCTACAGTTACTTCTATGGAAAAGTAATGCGTTACAGTTACCGTTACTTTTGTAATAAACCAAAAAATATAGTATTTCTCAATATAAAAATATTATATATCTACATCGCAATTATAAAGAATTTCTGAATATCGAGCGAATATTTAATTAAGGTCAGATATATAATACAATGAAACAATACCTGAATTTAGACTTATATTTCAATAGTAAGCAATACAATTTAATAATTTTACCATTTGAAATAATATTGATAGCGATCAATAGATCTTAAGTAAAAAACTAAAAATATAAAATAAATTGCTCTTTGCACTTAGTATTACAAAAACGAAATCGTTGAAAAAAAATTACAAAATGCCTAAAGGATTAATGGATTATTCATATAAGAAAAAATAGAAATCTTAAAAGAAAGTAACGAATAATGACTGAAAATGGAATGAAAAGTAACGGGGTTACCAATTTCGTTACAATATAAATAAAATAACGGCGTTATCGTTACAAAATAAGTAACGGCGTCACTCCCAACACTGGTAATGAAATGGTTAAATGTGGGTGTAGAATGTGCTTGATTACAAAATGCCTAAAGGATTAATGGATTATTCATATAAGAAAAATAGAAATCTTAAAAGAAAGTAACGAATAATGACTGAAAATGGAATGAAAAGTAACGGGGTTACCAATTTCGTTACAATATAAATAAAATAACGGCGTTATCGTTACAAAATAAGTAACGGCGTCACTCCCAACACTGGTAATGAAATGGTTAAATGTGGGTGTAGAATGTTGGGACATGTCAAAAAAGTCTGAGAAAGTGGGTGTGTTCCAGGTGATTGGACAAAGCTGTAACTGTACCACTGTATAAAAATAAAAGTGAAAGAAGTGAATGGAAAAATTATGGGGGTACAAGTCTTTTAAGTATAACTGAAAAAGTATACGGAAGAGGGTTGACAGATAGAGTAAAATAGGTTATGAATTTGTTGGTTGAAGATGAACGAGGGGATTTAGGGAGGGAAGAGAATGTGTTGATCGAGTGAATTCGCAGTGAGACAGCAAATTGAGAAACCAATTGATAAGAAGAAAAAAGTGGATATGGCATTTTGGATTTGAAGTAAACTTATGTAATAAAGGGAGTAGATATACCTTGTGGCAAGTGTTCAAGCATGTATAATGTCACTAGTAAATTCTTACATGCAGTAATAAGTTTTTATGTATTTACTGTATGTATTTGAGTAAGAATTAAGAATGAGCTGAATTACTGGTCATTGTTAATGGTGGCGTTTATGCTGGAGTATGATGTGCACATGGCTGTTTAATGTGTATATGAATAGGGTTAATATGCGATGAAAGGAGGTATGCTAGAGAGAGGAGTAAACCTCAGTTTGGAAGGGAATGAGTGGCAGCTGTCGCGTATGATTTGTGTTATAATGTGGTGCTTCGGAGTGAATCAGAGCACCAATTAAAGATATACTCGTATGTAAAATGAGATAATTGAAAATTAATGAAAATAAAATTGAGTGAGAGAGATATAGCCATCATGTATTATTGTGGTGAATGGAGAGTATTTAAAGGGTGTGAAAAAATACAGATATACAGTATAAGGGCGTTTGATTGACAAAAAGGTACAAGTATGAAAACTGAATGTAGAGTGAAGCAAGGCAAGTAAGTCAGTGGCGAAATGAAAACAATCGCAGGAAGAAAGTGCTTGCGTGTAGATGCAAGAAGTTTATGTGAAAGTGTACTGGTGGCAACACTGATGTATAGATGTGAAACACTGGTTGGCTTGATAGTTCACTGCTAAAAACTAGCGAGAGCAGTTGAGATAAATAATTTAAGAAGCATGATCAGTATAAGGCGAACTGACCGTATGAAAAATGAGGATGGTCGGGAAAAATGTGGTGAAAATGTCTCGAGAATGAGAATGGAAGATTGTATGTTACGTTGGTATGGTCATATGAAAAGGATGAATAACGATAAGATCGTGAAAAAGGCGTATAATACTGAGTGCATAGGCGTGACAAGCAGATGGGAAGAGACCACATAAAATATGGAAGGATGTAAGTGGTAAATATGTGAATAAACGCCGAGTTGACATAAATGTTGCACAAGAGTCAATGAGAAACAGAATGGAATGGCAGTCTTGTAAGGTGTATAAATTGAGACATTGGTCTAACTAACCTGACGCACCACTAGTGATATACCCTAACCTTATCATGAAAAATTTCTCTTACCTCAATTACTAGTAAATATTTTAGTTACTTGTGAATAGTCACAACTGCTCATCTCATTTTTTTCTCATTCATTAAATTCATCAGACAGTAGGTAAGCATGAAGTAACGCATGCAATAATACTAGATATATCAAAAGCTTTAGACTGAGTTTGACATTGATCAGGGATTTTTCCACACCTCCTCTGAACTTCCTAATTCCCTCCTCCTAGCGGTCGACTAGTCACGTGCGGTGTTGCCAATTAGTCGTTTTCCAACTAGATCTAGTTGTTTTACAATTTTTCGAATTGAAAAAATTCCATTTATTTGTTGGTTTGAAATTTAGTGTATAATATAATTTGACACTTTGATACGTACACTTACAATACTTACACTTTTCATGTTTCTGAACAGTATATCTCGGAATGCTTACAAAATATTTAATTTGTTTTATATGTTGCACCTCAAAGTGAAAATGAAAAGCCAAAAACTTAAATTTTGTGATGATCTTAAAACGTCAGTTAAATCTAACAAAATGGTCGTGAAACATTTTTCAGTTTTTACTATAGTGTCATATAGCCCACGATCTCACTCCTCGGCCCTCATCCCGCTTTCCATGAAAATTCAAACACCCGTTCCCCTAATTTCAATTCCTGGGGAAAAACACTGGCCATGGATCTCTTTTTTTTCTAAATCATACCTCTTATGGTCTCTCTCTCTTTTTCCTTTCCTTTCTTTCATATATTTCTGGCCAGGCACTATTTTGCAGACACGCAGTCGGCCATCATTTATAATGATAATGATAAGCTTTATTATATGAAATGAAAAGGTTATTGGCAGACTACAGTATAGTCCATATGACTATAATTAATTATGATTATAAAATCTATGTGCGCTCTTAAATGAAGTACTACTCTCATATTTGGGCTGGGTGCAAAGAGGTTGCTCTGAAACAATTAACATGTTACTACTCGGAGACTAACCATAAAAAAAGTAAAATCATTGATAAGTTTAGTTTTAAGTACTCGCCGAGACATTTCTTCATTTCGCCTCTATTTAGATAAACGAGGAATGTGGGATCATTATATATATAAGCTTGACCTTCGTGAAATGAGGAATCATCGCACGAAACATTTCAAAGGTATACTCGTGTGTATATATATCAGGTCATCCCATAGTAATGTCGTTTTTTTACGATAGATTAAGTTGAAATTAGTCCTACTCGGTTCAAGCATAAATTTTCCGAAGGTTATATCTAAGAGGAGATCTATCGTGTTTCGCTACATACTTTACAGACCTTGACCAGTGAAGACGTGTGTTTTGCTTTATGTGAACCCCTCATAAACATGGCGGTATCAGAAGAGCATATCAGGTATATAATGCTTTACGAGTTCAAAAAAGGGAATAGTGCTACTGAAGCAACGCGAAACATTCAGGAAGTTTATGGCAACGATATTCTGCATGTGAGGAAATGTCAAAGATGGTTTCAAAAGTTTAGGAATGGTGACTGCTGTTTGACAGATGCAGCACGCTCTGGACGCCCTGCTGAGTTTGATGATGACCTGCTGTTAGCCGCACTTGAAGAAGACTATTCAACAACTGTCGAAGAATTGGCCCAGAAACTCAATTCATCCCCGTCCACCATCCATCGACATTTGCAACAACTCGGGAAAGTGCCTAAGTTAGGAAAATGGGTGCCACATGAATTGTCGGTCGACAATCTGAGGGTGCGGGTAAACAGTAGCACAGCTCTTCATTCCCGTGAACTCCAAGATCCGTTTTTGCACCGTTTAGTGACTGGTGATGAAAAGTGGATATGTACCAGAATGTTAAGCGCCGTCGACAGTGGGTTTGTGCCGGAGAACCAGCGACACCACAGCCAAAACCAAATCTTCACCCTCGGAAGGTGTTGCTTAGTGTTTGGTGGGATAAAGGTGGTATAATACACTTTGAAACCTTACCACACAACCAAACAATCACCGCTCAAGTCTACTGTCAACAACTGGATCGATTGAACACTGCACTAAAAGAAAAGAGACCTTCTTTGGTTACTCGGAAAGGAATCGTGTTCCACCACGACAGCGCACGTCCTCATACCGTTCGGATCACTTCTGCAAAAATTGAGGAGCTTGGGTGGAAAAAACTTTCACATCCTCCATATTCTCCAGACCTTGCGCCTTCAGATTATCATCTCTTCAGGAGTCTGCAAAATTATCTTGACGAGAAACAGTATACTCTTCTTTAAATGACCTGCACACCAGTCTTTGTACGTTTTTTGCCTCAAAACCGCCTGAATTTTATAAATATGGCATTGAAAAGCTTGTAGGACGTTGCAGAGTGTCATTGATTCCGATGGAAAATATATACTACAGTAGATTAAAAAGTTTCAGTTGAGTTTTTTTGTCCTTCAAATTCCGATCTAAAAAACGGCATTACTTATGGGATGAACTGATATTTTTCATTATTTCGTTATCTCTCCTCCTCGTGTGCAGAAACGTTCCTTAATACTTATGTCGTTTCTATTCATTTATATACTGCGCGGTCATTGCAGTTATTTGCGTATATATATATATATATATATATATATGGTGCAAACCTTTTCTTTTTCCTTGTGGATTTGCATCATTCATTCATTTCACGTGTTTAATTGTAAAATTCATCCCATATAATATATATATATATATATATATATATATATATATATATATATATATATAATATATATATATACAGGGTGTCCCATAAGTCCGGTATCATAGGAAAAAAAATAAAAAAAGGCAAAACAAAAGCTTTTATTTACAGAACGTGCTCAATATGTCCACCATTGTTTTCAATACACAAATTCAGACGTGATACCCACTCAGCAAGCACACGGTGAATGATGTCAGGAGTAATGGTGTTACATGCCCCAATAATGCGCTGCCGCAAATGTTCAGCACTCCTAATTTTCTCTGCGTATACCAGCGCTTTCAAGTGGCCCCAGATATAAAAATCTAGTGGCGTGAGATCCGGGCTTTTAGCTGGCCATTCCACAGGCCCTCGACGTCCTATCCAATGACCAGGAATTGTTGGTACAGGTATTCCCTTACTTGGGTGCTGTAATGTGCAGGAGCGCCGTCTTGCTGGAACCATGTTGGGAAATTTCCTTCTTCGTTCAAGACACTGGGAAATGCTTCTTCCTTGAGCATACGTAGGTAGGTGCCTCCAGTGACATGTTCATCGAAAAAGAGGGGGCCTATGATGCGATCCTTCCAAATGTCACACCATACCATCACCCGAGATGCACCTTGTTCCTTTGAAGAGGTATACCAGTGAGGGTTGTTTTGAGACCAGTAGCGGGTGTTCTGTCGATTTACCTCACCATTTCCATAAGAACAGTCTCGTCACTGAACAGAATGGTGGACGGGAAATTGGCATCCCGAGCATATTGTTCCGTAGCCCATTCAAAATTCCATCCGCCGGTCGGGATCATCTTCGCTTAATTTCTGTAGGATCTGAAGTTTATATGGATGCCATTTGTGAGCCTGAAGAATGCGATGGATGCTACTTTTCGACACTCCTGTCTCGGCGGACAATCGCCGAAGAGACTTATTGGGACTCCTGTTAAAATGAGCCAGGATAGCAGTCGCTGTATCATCGTCAGTGGACCTCCTTGAAGGTCCACTGCGTGGTTTATCTTCTATGGATCCTCTTTCCTTAAACTTTGCAACAAGTCTGCTAACACAACTCTGTGTTATTGGCTCGCGATCTGGATGCAGTCTGTTAAATTCAGCAGCGGCCTCTCTTTGACTCCGATTTCCTATGACTAGAATTATCTGGATTCGTTCTTCCTTGTTCATAGATATTATGGCCTGTAGAAAGAGAAAAATATGAATTATGGTTTGTAGAAATAGAAAAATATGAATTTCTCCTATGATGCCGGACTTATGGGACACCCTGTATATATGTGTGTGTATATATATACACACACACACCACACACACACATATATATATACAGGGTGGCCCAAAAAAATGGCACCAATTTTGAGAAGTGATATCTCAATAACCATTGCAGCTAGGGACTTAAAAAACAACCAAATGAAAGATAATTCTTTTCTCTTTAAATACTTATTCTATGGCTTGATGGTTATAAGCCAATATAATGCCCAAAATTGGCTTCCAAAAAAAATATACAAAAAAAAGTTCCGCATTTATATTTATTCCTTGATCCTAATTTTAAATGAAATTTTTCTATTCCAGACCCCCCAAGATGGGATTGAGAGAATCTGATAAGAACATTATACAAGCACTACGTGAAGAAAAGGGATATTCATTAAACAGAATCCTTTACGAATTTCCAAATAGAAATTGGAAAAAAAGAACTGTGGCACATTTTTTACAAAAACTTAAAGAAACCGGCAGCAGTCAACGGCGTCCGGGAAGTGGTCGACCAAAAAGTATTAGAACGCCAGAAAACATTGAAAAAGTAAATGAAATGGTTTTAAGTCAAGAGGAACAACCGAAACAAGTAAAAGTGAACGTGAAGTTGCGAAAGAAACCGGGATTTCACGTTCATCAGTACAGCGAATAATTCGAAAAGATCTTGGGTTGAAAACATTCAAGAGGGTGAAGGTTACTGCTTTATCGGAGCCTGTGAAAGAAAGACGTTTCCATCGATGTAAAAATCTATTGCGAAGATTTCGGTCAAATGAGTCTGTGAAAAAAATTTGGTTTTCTGATGAGAAACGATTTACGGTCGAAACACCACGAAATACCCAAAATGATCGGGTTCGTGCAGCAGTGGCGACAAAAAACTCATGTTGACCCAAAACGACTTTTGCGTGAAAAAAAAACACTTTTCAGATTCGATAATGGTTTCCCTTGCAGCGTCATCTGAGAACAAAACATCCATCATTTTTATTCAGCGAGGCGTTAAAATTAACTCAATTTACTACTGTAATGACATTTTGTCTCCAATGTTGTCAGAGATCAAGGAGACGAGCACTGATTTTGTGTTCATGCAAGATGGAGCCCAATCTCATACAGCCAAGGAAACAATAACATTTCTCAATAATAATTGTCCTGGTTTTATCGAACCAAATAATTGGCCACCATGCAGCCCAGATCTAAACCCCATTGACTACTTTGTGTGGTCTGCCTTAGAGAGAGAAGTCTACCATGGTCAGAAAATCCGTGATGTGAACCATCTTCGTGAACGAATTCAGGCTGCATGGGAAAATCTCTCACAAGTGACGATCTCAAAGGCAATTTCAAAATGGAGGGCGAGATTACAGGCTGTGGTTGACCATAATGGAGGGCAGATTGAGCCATTTATTGAAAATTAGGTTTAACTTAAAACCACAGAACTTCGTTTAAAGACCGTAAATTAGAAGATAATTAATTAGAAAAAAATAAAAGGAATAAATATAAACGCGCAACTTTTTTTTGTATATTTTATTTGGAAGCCAATTTTGGGCATTATATGGGCTTATAACCATCAAGCCATAGAATAAGCATTTAAAGAGAAAAGAATTATCTTTCATTTGGTTGTTTCTTTAAGTCCCTAGCTGCAATGGTTATTGAGATATCACTTCTGAAAATTGGTGCCATTTTTTGGGCCACCCTGTATATGCACCTCGGTGGTGTAGTGGTTAGCGTCGCTGACTACTAATCAATCGGCCCCAGGATCGAGACCCGGTGGCGACGCGCAGCAAAAAGCAGTTGTTCATCCTTCCACACAATAAAATAAATTGGCTGGTAGATAAATGTGTACCTGGGTAGCCTAGTGGTTAAGACGCTGGGCTGCTGGTGGAGCGTGGTTCGGATTCCACGTTAAACTGTAGGTCTAAGGTGGAGTGACAAACTTGACCTTCGTCTGAATGAACAATTCGAGCGGAAGCAAAACCAAGGTTAACCAAGTGTTGGCGTAGGAGGCGGGGGGGGGGGGGGGGGGTCCTGGACACCCCCCCCCAGTCAACCTTTGCGTCGGGTCCATTTTGCCTCACTTTGTCGGGTCCATCAGATCATATCAATGAGAAAAATTAAAAAGTGAGGAAAACAGGATTAGAAGGCAAAACTGTGAACTGCAATTATTTTACAAATTAATTTTATTTGACCACTTGTGTGGGTGTATACACCTGCACAGTTGTCTTGTCTTGTATGCATCTGATTTTAAATACTGTCATAGTATGTAAACCTAGATAACTGTATTCATATCAAATGGTAGTATTAGATGATTAGATCCATTAAAGCTATTGTTCGCTTTGCATTAAATTAGATATAAGACGTGTTTGTTTTTGTTTTAATCTGAATTTTGTATTGTAGACTTAAGCTTAACACGAGCTAACAGTAAGTAATATTGTTTACCTAGCATGATGCACAACAAATAATAATAATAAATACATGACATAATACTGTGGTTTATACAGGGTGTACATAAAGTCAGGATCTATTTTGTGAAATAATTATTTTTTCTATTTTTCTTTTCAGAAGCCCTTAGAATGAATACAGAAGAGCGTGTGGCAATAGTAATTTGGCGAATCGAGGGAAAGAAATACAATGACATCAGAGAGAAGTTTAGAAGGAGATTTCATAAGCCGGGGCCAATAGACAAGACAATACGAAAATTTGGTGAACAAATTTAAACGAACGGGATCTGTAAATGATGAAGCAAGATCAGGACGACCGTGTATGTCAGATCTTACCGTGAATGCAGTACGCGGAATTATCACTGAGGAGCCACGTACGTCCGTTCGTGCTGCATCACACAGACTCGGCCTCCCGACGTCATCTGTGCACAAAATTCTGAAAGTTAATTTGCGGAAGAAAAGCTATCATTTGCAGGTTTTACATGATTTACATGAGGAAGATTTCCCTCGACGAAGTGCTGTGTGTGCTGATCTCGTAGAACAAATCTGGAGTGATAATTTAATGGACAACATTCTCTTTAGTGAAGAAGCCACTTTCCATACGTGTGGAAAAGTAAATCGCCATAACTGTCGAATTTGGGCAGATGAAAGACCGAATGATTTCGTCCAAAATTGGGAAAGAGACTCGCCTAAAGTTAATGTCCGGATGGGTTTAACAAAATCTAAGGTTTATGGTCCTTTTTTCTTTGCTGAAGCTACTACAGTTACGGGGCTTATTTATCTGGACATGTTGCAGCAATTCCTTGAACCTCAGCTGATTGGGGATAGGATTGTTAGTACCGTCGTCTATCGACATGATGGTGCTCCTTGTCACTATGCCAAAATTGTTCAGGATTATCTAAATGGACGTTTTCCAAATCGCTGGATCGGACGCGGAAGCAACAGACCTTGGCCAGCGAGATCACCAGATTTAACCCCTTTAGATTTCTTTGCATAGGGCTTTATCAAATCGCACGTCTATCAGACGAAGATTACGAGTCTTGAAAACTTACGTACACGTATACGAACTGCTGCAGATAACATAACCCCGCAAATGCTCCAGAATGTGTTTAGAAATGCTGCGGAACAATTTGAGCTGTGCAGGGATACTGATGGGCGTCACGTCGAATCCTACTCTTAATTATTTAATAAATGTTACCACTTTATCATTTTATGATTGAATTCCATATAATTTCCAAGTGCTTCACAAAAATAGATCCTGACTTTATGTACACCCTGTATAACCCCAAATTAACATATTTATAAAATTCCAGCTTTGTCTTCCTACAAATACTACAGGGTGTCCCGTAAGTCTGGACCCATAGGGAAAAATAATAAAATTACAAAATAGTCCAAAAATTTATTACATAATCTGTTCAAAGTGTCCGCCGTTGTGTCGCACACATAGTTGAAGACGCAATCTCCACTGCGACAGCACTTTCTGAATCACAGTCGCAGAAATTTCTTGACACGCCTCCACAATGCGTGCTTTAAGGTGGAAAATGTTCTGAAGTTTGACCTCGTACACTTTGGCTTTCAAGTGGCCCCACAAATAAAAATCATAATAAAAAATAATAAAAAAATAATAATAATAAAATAATAATAATAACATAATAAAAAAATATATTATAAATCCCTATGGGTCCAGACTTACGGGACACCCTGTACTACCAAAAAGTGGAAGTATACATTTTTAACACTCCACAGTCCACACTCCCCTTGCTTCTACCAGCATAATTTTTTATGGCTTGGTCCTTTCATTTTCGCTCTAGAAAAACACTACACTAGAAAAATTGGATCACCTGAAGATCAGGGCTCTCATGTATTCTTGTTTTTTGCTTTACAGTACCAAATATAATAATAAATTAAATTGAATGCCCGGTTAGGTCAACTGTACGCTCTTGACGATTGGTTAGGTTAAGTCGTGATATTTTCTTTAGTTTTAACGAAGATATCATTTGGTAATTGAGGCTGGGGGCCCTGATCTCAGGTGATCCAAAAAATTCCTGCAGACGCTAATATGCTAGATCAATAATTTTTTTTTTAGGTTATGGAAATGTCGGTCTGAAGCTCTGAGCAATATCTTTCTTGTCGGGTCCAAACACCTGGACACTCCAGAGACTACTTATCCCGTACGCCCATGTAACCAAGATATATAGGGCTAAATAGTCATGGCTAGAGGTACGAGGGATTCCATTAAATTTGTCCCTAGAAGAATAAGGAATAAGAAAAGGAAAAGTAATAATGCAATAATTCACAATAGCTACCTTATCAACAATTTAATAGGTATGTAATATTTCGTGCTTCTCACTTTTAGGACTTTTTTTTACTCTTGGGAACATGCTGGCCACAAGGTGCTTGCAAGTGCCACTCCCACTTTTGTCTCATTCTTCCTGTATTACTGCATGTAGCTCAGATTTTAATGAACACCGGTGTTTCTGGATGTGATGTTCGATGGGGTTTAGCTCAGGAGAATGAGGAGGCAAGTTGATCAATCCCTCATGCTGTTTTACA